>OZ012700.1:5476610-5554110 GCA_963942565.1 Maea johnstoni | reverse complement strand
TTTTGGGTGTCCAAGGTGTGGTACAAAGGTTATACTACCAATGGAATAAACCCTATATATCTACAGATCTTGCTTTTTTAGGCCAGTGACTACTTTGTTTGTATTGCCGCCTTTGCAGGAGTGACACTACATGTATGCACTATCTTCTAGAATACTCGTCATCAGCAAATTCTGACCTTAACTTTTGGGTGTCCTAAATTGTCAAAAAACAGTGTTCTGTGTGTCCAAATGACACGCTGGATGCATAGAAAACTAAGCCCCTGCTCCTTGGACATGGACATTTAGTTATGTGTACACAGACTAGTAGTTAGCTTATCTGAGTGCCCAGAATCGTCATCAGTCGGTCCAGTCCATCATTAGAGCCACCAGTCATTGCTGTTGCAATCTGTATGATCTGTTAGTAAGTGACATCCTATTAGTGGCAGGGTATCTCCTTACACAGGCCCAGGATATACAGGAAGGCACTCGCCAGCCATTTATGTATATGCATACACATCCTGCTCAGACACAGGAAGCCACAGACAGAAACCTACCAACAGCATCCAGACTACCCCATTCAACACCCACTGGTCAACATATAGTGGTAGCCAGCGTGGCATCTAGAGGGTCATTCCGTGGTAGCGTCCATTGTGTCGGATACGACAATTACACACTTAAAATTTATATTTTTCAGAGGAAAACAGGTATATTGATGACTTAACTTTATAATCATGTCTATAAAGGACTTATCTAACATGTGCTATTGTTTCATAATTTTTTTCTCACAAAAAATGTAATTTTTGAGGAAAATAAAATTGTGTCGGATACGACGAGCTTGCGACGCAGGTTTTCTCAACACTGGACAAATACCAAAATCTCTGTTCTGTTCATGGGAGTTCCACTACAAGACATGTCTAGGTATCATCTCAAAAGGGTTTTAAACATGATTCATGAACAATTTTCTTTAAAAAGATTTTGTTTGGCAGTTTTGTGAGAGGATTCTAAAAAAAGTTGTTGTGTCGGATACGACAAGCTAGGCTGTGTCGGATACGACACTTTTGTCCACTACCTTAAATCAATATAAAAACAATTATATTTGTCATCAGATCAATATCAGAACTGAAACAAACCAAGGATGTACTATGTTGAAAAGTTTGACTTGCATGAAATACTTATATGAGTCTAGTAGGGAGCTTGTTTAGGGGGCATTTCACGGTAAGCAGCAGGGTGCGAACGGGACAATTTGCAGAAGAAAACACTGGATAATTTTTTAACAACTGATTTGAAATCATTCATTTTCAGTCCATATGAACCATTCCACCTATTGCTTTCTATACCTACTTCAATTTTTGAAATCCGTTATCAAAATAAAGAGTTATGTTTAAAAAAAGACAGGGTGCGAACGGGACACCTCTGCGACATGAGATTTAAAATAATTTGCTAACTTCAGAATCTCTGCTCTGTTACAAACACTACATCTGTATAAGTAGCATGACCAGATCACCAAAATACTTGTGCACCTCATGATTATCTTTGTTTTCTAGAAACATTCTTTATGAAAGAGAAATTTTGATGTGAATCATGTGAAGTCGGTTGCGAACGGGACAGGTGCGAACGGGACACTTTCGTCGCATGAAGAAAAACTAGTCTTTTTACCAAGAAATAATTAGGAAAATACCTGAAACCATCATATTTGGATATTATACCAACCTAAGCAGCAGAAATACCCTTTTAAGCATGTATTCATGCTGATAGAAGGAAGAAATTTTAAATTTTATGACGTGCCATTTTGAATAATTCGCTACTTTCAAAATTTCTGCTTCGTTACCAACTCTACATCTGTATAAGTAGCATGACTAGATCACCAAAATACTTGTGCACACCATGATTACCTTTGTTTTCCAGAAACGTGCTTTATGAAAGAGAAATTTTGATATTTATCATGTGAAGTCGGTTGCGAACGGGACGGGTGCGAATGGGACACTTCTGTCCCATGAAGAAAAACAAGTCTTTTTATCAAGAAATCATTAGGAAAATACCCAAAACCATCATATTAGGATATTATACCAAGCTTAGCAGCAAAAAAAACACTTTTAAGTATGAATTTATGCTGCTACAAGGGAGAATTTAAATTTTCTGTTATGGAAGGTACCTGCTGAAAGTACAGAGCAGAATTTTAACTCGAAGCATCCTTGATAATGCACTCAAAAGTGAAGGCTACCATATATTGCCAAAAGAACATGAATTAACTATTCTACACATGTAAAGGCTATCATCTGATTACCAGAATTCATCATACATAAGGGGTTGTTTCTCAGCACATTAGTATTTTATGAAGATTCATCTGATTTCGATGTGACTTTCTAGTATATAAAATCCAGATGATATTACTTCATTTAGGTACATACAATCACCCCTTTCAATCAAATAAGAAGCTAATACAAGCATATAAACCATAATTAAAAAGCTACTCTTTATCAATAGCAGCTGATATCACTCTAAGTATCCATTGTATCCATACACAGAGGTGAAATGGTGAATACCAAATTAACCTTTCGATGCAGGAGTTCAGTACCTCCCAGGCTCCCAAATAGGTATGAGACCCTAAGTCTAGTAAAACTAATGATATTTGCAGAAATATTGATTCCATTTCCAGCTTATATACTCAGATAACTTTATTCAAATGTACAGTGATCTTCTATATGAAGAGAGGGAGTTCAAGTATGGAAATATCACCCAAAGTGTCCCGTTCGCAACCATACTGTCCCGTTCGCACCCTTTTTAAAAGTTGTAATTTACTGCTACACATGGAGTTAATACACATTTCTGATAACTCATAATGTAGTATATAGTGGATAGGAGGAGATTCCTTATTGATTTTTTAATGACATGCCTAGTTTTGAAAATATCAAAACTTTTGGAAGTTGAAAGGGTGCGAACGGGACATCTGCATCTAGGACAGGCCATTTAAGTATGCTTTTGAAATATTTCTGCTATTTTTCCATAATCACTTGATTACATAGCCATAAATTATCATGTCTGTTAAAGTAATTAGTAAAAATATAGAAATATAGTTGAAATATCTCAATTTTTCAAATGTCCCGTTCGCACCCTGTGGAATACAGAACGTTAGATTAAAATTGCGATATCTCCAAATATACTTAAGTTAGAAAAAAAATAATCATAGATTCATGAACCGTAGAATGTTTTCTTTTTCAACTAAGTTGAAAGAATATCATAAATCCATTTTGAAAATTTGAGGTCTGCGGACCAATTACTGTGAAATGCCCCTTAGATCATTTTGGAACATGTTACACATGACACTACCCAAAATATATCATTTTTTTCTGTTTTTAACAATGTACAATTGCTCCAAGTAAACAATTTATTAAAACTCACAATAATTAGATACTTTATATTCCTGGTCATACAGACATCTTGCATATTGGAAAAATTGCATTGAAATATTAAGAAATATAACATTTAAGTAAGAAGTGCGAGGGTATACCTGTTACTGATTTCTCACTTGCTCATTGACTGAGCATGTGATGTTATTCAGCCTACCCTCTCCAATCAGATTCCTGCAATGTTTTTCATGACAAAGTAAACATGTAATTGTCACTATTTGTCAGTACCATATCTTTAAATAATTACCATTACATTTCAGTTGATGTGCAAATTTCCATGCTCTATAACTATTTGTCATTCTGAGAGACATACCTCATGCTGATTCAGTTTGCTGTCTGTACTTACATGAATTTATGCTACCCTGACATTAAGATTGAAAGAATCAGATTTATTACTTAAAGGTCAATACCCTGAATAACTTAAAAGCCATTCCATTATATCAATAATCATATCAATTATAACAAATGTTATAAAGCCAAATAGAAGCAGGTTTGGCTTCCATCTAGCAGGGCTGACCAAGCTATTCCCAAATTTGGCGACAGGAGTTCAGAATTTGGCAGAATTTTTAGTTATTAACTCCTCACTAAGAGTAACTAATACTTTTCCTAGCATTCTGAGCATATAACATCAGCTTCCTCCCATACTCAAGCTAGTACCTGTGGGGCTCCAGTTCAAACAGGATGAGGATGTTGACTAGAATACACATGCTTGGTGACAGTGTCCACCAGGGACCAGTAGATACCCTGGTGTCACTGTGGTGGGGTATTCACTATGTCTGGAAGGATAGCAAGATCCAAGAAAGGAAATAGAAACCTTCCTTGTGACTGCATTAGTTTGTAACAAGGGGATCAGATGGATGTTATCATACATGGATGTATAAATCTCGATATAGAACTTTGTGTTCTTCAACAAACGTTTTCTCAAATGGGTGTTAACAGGAACGTTCAATAAACGTTCCTGGTGTAAATGAGCTGTTCAGCTAATTCACTTAAACATTTTGACTTAGTGCTACATTTCACTGTATCAATTAAAACTTTGTTTTTTCATTGGAACAGAGAGGTGGATCAACTCAGATTAGAATCAAATCCTCATGGCTGTGGTAGAGTGAATCCCCTTCTACTGTCCTAATTGCCTAGATTATCAAGGATTAATCGCACTTGGCATGTACCAGATAATTAGACAAAGGGTAATCAATTCAAATGGGAATTGATAGACAAACAATGTAAATTGGAACTGAGAAATTGAGCCTGTTTCATCCCCATGGTCTAGACCATGCACTTTTCAAAACGTATTTGGACTTCCCCTTGAAAAAAGGTTCATCTTGAATGTTAATAGGTTGGGTATACTTAATATAGGGTGTCGTATCCGACACGTTTGTCGTATCCGACACGTATGAATAACACATTTTTTCCCAAATTTTTAGCAGACCTGACACATTATATCCTGGGTTCTAATAGGGCTAGGGATAATTGAGACTTTCATGAAATGGCATTTTTTTTTGATGCAGTAGTTTTGGAGAAAAATAAACTTTTTCATGTTTTTTTGTGTCGGATACGACAGCCAGTATTTGGACAAAAGCTTATTTTTACCCAAAATATTTTTTTCTTCAAAATTCATTACCATTTATTCAAACTAACTTAATTTCATGTGTCCAACCCAAAATGTAACATTTATCATGCTTTAGAATGTTTTTATTGAAGAAAAACCAATGTCGTATCCGACACACATCCAACACACACTTTCCCATTTTTTTCAATTAAACCATCAATAAAGTTCACTAAACACATGTTTTTTTTATATCCAAGTCAAAAAGCCAAAACTTCAGAATGTCTAGTTTTAGAATACATATGTATTGAATGTGTACATTATGATTTAATTTTTCACATCCATGTCGCAATTAGTGCGGAATGACCCTAGACCTGTGTCATTTGGACACCCAAATCCCCAAGGATTACCCTTCAGAATACCTAAAATTTGATACATATGAGGGATTTTTCAAAATGTCCTTTTCAATCATGTAATTGATTTTTTGCACCTCAATATAATTCCCATGGCAAATTGTACATGAACATTTTGCTTGATTTCATAATGGAAATACAAGTTAATGGTTGTAGTCTGAGTTTTAAGTGTTTACCCTTGAAACATATGACAACCAAAAAGTTTACAAATGGCAATTTTGGGCACGCAGCTTCTAAATCCTGGCTAAGATCCTGCTCACCAGCCATTGACCTGCCTCCCAGCCGAGTCCCAGGTCATATTTATTATACATGTGTCATCCCTTGTGGATAGGTCATGCTGCAGTGTGCTTGCAAGGGTAGTTGGAAATACCTTAGATGAGCAACCACATATTTTGATCCAAGGAAATACTGCCAGTACACCCCAAGCCTGTGTTTAAGTGTAAGCATAACATAAATTAGTATAACGGGTTAAAACATTTTCTTGTTTTGTCTCAATGGTGCTCAAACACCATGCTAGACTAGCCATGACTTTGTAATCTGTACATGGACTCAATATTTCTCATTGAACTTAATGTTTTTTTTATATAAGAGTAAGGACTAGAAAACAACAGCCAGAATATCAAGTCTGAAGACGAACCGTATGATCTAGAGGCCCAGGACTATACATTTCCCATTATATCTCCCCGATACTATGCAACCAGCTTCCTCTTACTTTGAAAAAGCCTTCTAAAGACTATGTGTTCCCCCGGTATGTTCAGGGAGCGGGTTCTATTCAGGATGTGACAGGCTGATGGAGGAGGTTATTAGTCATATCTCCCGCACCAGGAAGACAAATCCCCTGTTAACAAGAAAATCATGCTTCAAATTCCCATCAACCATCACCAGCCCTGTGGAATCTCTCTAGTACACACAGACTGTACTCTCACCCAGGGAGGGATGAGGGCAGGGACTAAGCTAGGACCCGACTTGCCAGACTTTTGGACCTGTAGGCAGTTTACAAAAAATCTCCATTTCGGACAGGCAAAAATTTATATGAAGAATTTTTAATTTTGACCTTTTTTGAATTTTGAATTTACAAACCATCTTCTGAACATAGCTGAAGAATACATTGCCCTTTTTGACACAATAGGCTTTTAAATGAAGTTGATATATATAAGGATTTGATGTACATGACTTAGCTAAATCTGGGAGGGCAGAAATTTTGCTGTTTTCTATTTATTTTTGAAATCCTGGGTAAGACCCTATATGAGGGTTACAAAGAAAATCATGCTTTAAATTCCCATCAACCATCACCCGTTCTATGGAATCTCCCTAGTACACGCTCAGTACTCCCACACAGCGATGGATGAGGGTTAACCAGAAAGCCATGCCTTAACCTAAGGCTACTTTCATTCTAAGCACAAGAACACAAAGATTTTTTGAAAAACATCTAAACCCCAGGAATCATGTTGGTAAACAGTGGATAGCTTTCGCTGATTACTCTCAGATGAGTACTCATTTGCCAGGGTTTCAGTCATTTTTTAGGTTTTACATAATTTTGTATGGCCGAATAAGCCACCAGTAACATAAGTTTCCATAACCATCCTTTCGATACACAGTGTACACACAAGAACAGGACAGGAAAGGGCTGTCGAGGAAAATCATGTGCATAAAACAAAGTAATGCGTTGACCAGAAAAACCTATAAATTCCTTCCACTGTCAATATTCAGACACATCAGTTACATAGGGGGTATTCATAAATATGCGAATGATGTGGGCATGTGGCCTACTTCAGCTAGATAACCATATAATACTGGTACCTCATTTCATTAAATTGGATAAGAGAGAAATGATGTTTTGCAAATGATCTTTATAGATATTTGTTTACTATGGTCGGCAAACTACTTTTAAGCCAATACATAAATGCTATCCTATCTTGCTAGCGGCTACTCTCCTGTTTACACAAACCAAATACAAGCCTTTTATTGGCCAAGATATCATCCAATATTCATAAGGCAAAGACTAGGAGTCTTAGCGGGGTGAGTCCTTTCACTCCTTTGTGGAGAAAAGTTTACCTTTCTCACACAAGAGACTCCAGGGCATGTCAACCTTGGCCAGAACACAAAGGCATCACCACAAAGCCAGGGGAAATCTGAAAATAAAAGCTACCTGGGGACGCACAAAGATCACCTAATTTACTACAATGATCCCTTGCACAAGAATAAGGCATACAAAGCATCACTTAAACCAACACAATGTTCTCTTCACTATTAATGCCCTGCAAAAAAGCGTGGCTGCTCGCACACTGTAAACTATGGAGATAGCACGTGAGAAACGGTGCATAACAATAGCTTTATTGTCTTCTAGTCACCTACTAAGTCCTGCCTACCCAGGCAATCAACAGGTACGCAGAGCAGGGTCTGAGCCAGGATTCAGAAACTGGGAGCCAAAAATTGGAAAAAAGTCAATTATTTGCTCGAAAGTGTCATTTTATGAAATTACTCACAACTTTCGGGTGTCCAGATGGGTGATTTTTTTGAGGTTCATGTAGAATGACACCCAGATGCCCTGTGGCTAAGAATATGAAGCAGAGCTGGGACCAGGGTCTTACTTACTGTGTGCCCGAAACAAAATTCACAAAATCTTTGCTCATTCAGATTTTAGCTAAATTCAACTTCTACAATTCATTATATAACAACTATCAAATTCAATTACCTATTGTTTCAAAAAAGGCAATTTACATTTCAGCCTTGTCTTATAAGATGGTTTGTTAGAAGGAATTATCATCACTCCAAAAAAGTTAAAATTCCTCAGTTTTAGCCAATATCTAAGAAGTATTTTCTTTATAGGAAACTGCCCATCCAAATGATGGGCCGGACGAGTCCAGGTTAAGGCCTAAAAAAAAAAATTTTGTTTCCTGTAACCTTACCCTAACAAGTTTTTATTTAAAAAACCCCCCCCCCCTAAATTTTTCACCTCCCTCCCGACTCCCAATCAACGTAAAACACGCATGAACACACATTTTTGACCAAAAAATTTTTTTTACCGACCTACCTACCCTATTTTTTTCAGACCGTTACAGGAATCAAACAATATATTTTTCTTTGCCTAAGTCTGATACTCCTGTCTACTGCACATACATATTGATATCATACATAGCTATCCAACTATATGACCATGTTACGCTACAATGCAACAGCCACACTAGTATTTACCTGTGGCCCTGTTACGCTACAATGTAACATCCACGTTGCTACAATGAGTCGATTGCACAGCTGTTGGCCCACTTGGCAAATCATGCCTCAACCTGGTACATGCTCACTTGCAAATAGATTGTCTTCCTCGTGCTAACCCACAAACACCTGATTGTTCCAGCTCTAGTACTGTAATTGGATTAGATCTAAGCGACACCAGGTACTTTTAATGGACAGGGTAATTTCAGAAGCTCCATACATGTGCAATCTCCCTAAAACAATCGAATCAACTGCTCTTTACCCGTCCAATGCTAAGGCTACTTTCATCCGAAGAACAAGGAGGCAAATATTTTTGGAAACCATCTAAACCTTGTACTGTAGCATTGGTATTCATTGGATAGCTCTGGCTGAGTACTCTTAGATGAGTATACATGTGCGAGAGGTTCAATCATTTTTCATTTCTTTTGCAGCATTTTATAATGGCCAAATCAGACACCAGCAACATAAGCGTTAAATAATTGAAGTGCCAGACCTGGCTGATGAAGTTAACTGATCTCTACACTCCTACCTCAATACACTAGTCTAGGCCTAAAAAAGTTATTTATTCCCTGTAACCCAACCCTAACAAGTTTGCACTTGAAAAAATCCTACCTAATTTTTTTCCCACCCTCCCAATCAACATAAAACATGCATGAACCACACTCCTATTTAAGAGATTTTCCCCCAAAAATGATTTACCTACATATCTGCACTATTTTCCCCCAGACATTTACAGGAAGCAAACAATTTTTAGGGCCTACCAATAATCCAGCTCATCCTATCTTTGCTATTGATTAGGCCTGAGGAGGAGAAGGAGGAGGAGTAAAGCAATTAAGCCAAGCTAACAGCCTAACAGGGTTATCCTGGTCTGCGGGCACCAATAATACACCACACACTTACTTGTGTGTGAGACTAATCGTGTTACTCTGGGAGTCTCATTGTATTATGGGCAGGTTCAATGTGGCTGGGTTATGGGCATCTGAGAACAATTGACAGGAGTCCAGGGTCTTAGCCTGAAAATTGGCAAATTTCGGGCGTCCTATTTTTCAAGCTTGGTGTGATGCTACAGCCCAGGGTCTTAGCCAGCAGGGTGTCTGGGTGTCTTTTGGACTCCCTGGTTTGGGCAAAATATCTGATTTAAGGTAAAAAGACACCCCAGATTTTGGTATGTTTTTTTTTATAAATACAAATTCTAGGTTGAATGTATAAAAAGTTTAACTTCAAAAAAATAACAAAGACATTACTTGAAGAATTAAGCATATGATTACTTGATTTGTTAATGTACATTATAAGTGTAACAGTTTTTATTTTTTCAATCAGGGATTTTGGACACCCTCAATTCTTGAAATCCCAATTTGGACACCCTGTTATGAAAATCCTGGCTAAGTCCCTGTGCCACACTTCAGACCTTCAAGCTGCATTTGGCCTAAGCAGGATACCTTTAGAATTAAGAGTTGGGAAATGGGAATCCCAAAGGCCTTACATGCAAATCCCTGATACCACTGTGACAATGTTCCTGCTTCGCTAAGTGCTGAATGCTGCCCAGCGATACCTGAAAGCGCGGCTGTGTATTCCGCCACTGCTGATTTACGAGCGTATGTATCATCTACCCAGAATGCAATATGATCGCCTGCAGCTGGTACCACACATCTTAGGAGGCGATAAAATATATGTATGCAGCATGGAGTCAGGGTGGACTGAAGGTGTGTGCCTGTCTAGGGATAAGCTCATGTCTTTGCCAGAAGGATATCTGGGCGTCTTTTGGACAACCAAACCCTTAAAAAAAACTCAGAACACCCCAAAATTGTGAGGAGTTTCTTTTTTAAATATCAATTTCAAGCATCAATTTTTTTTCTTCCTCAATATAATCCCCATGACATTGTGTGAAGGACTTAATGTCTAATTTCAATGAGTAAACACATGTTTATGGTTGTGATCTCAATATATATTGTGTTCTCAATTGAAAAATAAGACACCAAAAGAGGACTATTGGAAAAAAAATTACTTAGAAAAGCATTATCTGGAAAACATTTGAAGGAGAAATGTCGAACAGAAGTCAAACAACAACTCTTCTTCAAATATTTTGTGAAATTTTGCTTTTTTTCTAAGTTATTTTCAAAAGTATGAGAGTAGCAGACAATTTTTTCTAGAGCAACTCTGAATGTGAATGGGTTAAGGAACAGAATGGTACAATAGAGTACCTTGAACCAAGACAGGCACCATTACCTCTCAACGCTTTCAAAGCTTGTGTCTAGGTCTGTAAACTACTCATCTCAACAACCACTAGTTTCAGTCAGTGTAGTCAGCAACACAGTGGCTATTTGCCAATAGGTAAATATACCTAATTACTTCTACATGGACCCGTCCTTATATATAGACCCTGTACACACACGACAAGTGCTCAGCAAATAAACAAAGCCTCTGGAGCTGTTAAGAACTACACTAATATTGAACCCACTGAATACAACAACAGACTATTCAGAGTTCCTGTGGAAACATCGTCTACTACTCTCATACTTAGGAATACAAGCAAGAATTCACAAGTTATTTGAAGGGAGTTGTTGTTCAGCTTATGATTAACATTTCGCCTTCAAAATTTTTCCAGATAATGCTTTTGTTAATAAAATATTGACAAAATTGTGCTGCTTGTTTTGGGCGCTCTGAGTGTGAAAGGGTTAGGCACCACACTAATACTGATCCCCATTGCTTACAACAACAATCAGGTAACTTGGTTCATGATGCTGATAAGTCAAGCCTCCATTAGTTTGAGCCAGCAGGGTGTACGGGCATCATTTGAACACTGAGACCCTCAAAGGACTCCCTTCAGGACAACCTCTTTTTCTTTTTTCTTTTTTTGGGGGGGGGGGGTTATTAACTGAGTATATTGTGGTGTCCCTTAAGAAATAGCCTTTAGGTCACCCCAAAATTTCACACCTTCCCATCTTGGCCACCAAGTTTCAGAATCCTGAAGAAGTGAAGATCTATGTGACAAGTGTCTTCCTGAACTACAATTTTTTGTAGTTCTAAATAACTTTGAAATTAGACTTTAATTAGAGAAGTGCAACCAGCACCCGAAATCTACGAGCTCTACTCAAACTACTAAAAGACATATATAAATAGAGTCTGGTGTTACAAGCAATTTAGGGTTTTGTTCTGCTTGCTCGATTGCCATTTTTGCAGAATTCACTTGCAACAGGGCAAGTGGTTATGTTGCAGCCTGACTAACAGCAGGGTGCAACGTAGTAGTGTTCGGAATCGGTCACAATTTTCAAGATCGATCATCGGTCCATCTGAACGACCTATGACCGATTAATAATCGAAGTTGTGTACATGGTTTTCCGTGTCGCCATTGCTGTTTACTTTAGTCATAAGGTACCGCCACACCTAGCGGTATCAACACACACTAGCGTAAAATTTGTATCATGCGCATTTGCGCTATGGTGTGCCGATGACCACAACAACAATGGCGACATTGTAACATCGCCTCAGCACGCTCAGAGAGGTGGATCTGGAGCGGTCCAGCAGTGTTTCCTCTTTGGTGGGGCAATAAATAGGTAACTAAACTTTTTTTCTCAGATTTTCTGACAGGCAGGACTACCGAAAGTCCAGCTATTTCTTTGAATAGAATTTAATCCATGTTTGTCTTTTTGTTCGAACATGTGAAATTGCGTTCGATCGTCATAATCGGAGGAACAAACGAACGCTGTTCGGCTTGTTCAAACAATCGGACGAACACTACAACGTAGTTGGCAAAACATTATTTTCTGAGCAGGACAAGCTCCCCCTAGAGTTGACTTGCCCCGCCAGCACTTCCACTTGCCCCGCCACTCTGTTATTTTAAAACAAAGGTGAGATAGTTTGCCCAAAACATTACTTGCCGAGCGGGGCAAGTCAGGTTCTTGTCCAGCTTGCCCCATAAATGCCATAATAAGCCCCCATTGCCATTTTTTGCTGAATTTACTTGCAACGGGGCAAGTGGTTATGTTGCATACTGACTAACAGTGCAGTATGCTAGAGCCTTGTGTTCCCAGCAACAGGCCTCCTGTTTTCTGCAGCAGTGGCAATCAATAGAGAGTATGGAGGAGGGGAGTAGCTCACACCTCGACTGGTTCAATAGGCCTTGCTGCAGTGTGCGATATCGACGTGTTCTCCTCATCACTCCGTGCTAAGCTGCCTATTATACCAGCACTACTATCTCCCTCGTCCGTCCGGATCCCCACAGCTTACAACACGCCACCGACGCCGACCAACATGTGGCACCCAGGCCAAGACAATATCACCGATTCGCCGCCCACTGGTTGTATTGAGCAAGGCAGATACATATACATGTATATGTGATTCTCCAATCAGGACCTTAGCCTGGATTTTAGAATGCCCGACCAAAACAGCATTTCAAAAATTTCTGCCCGTACAGATTCAGCTACTTATCTAAGAGGTAACAACACATCCAACATGTGGCACCCAGGCCAAGGCAAAGTATGTGATTCTCTAATCAGGGTCTCAGCCAGGATTTTTAATGCTTGTCAAAAACAGCAAAATACAGGATTTCTGTATTATCATATACTTTTTCGGGCCCCTAGTGTGAAAAATCTAGGGGCATATGCCCCCAGGCAAAGTCAAACCCTGCCCGTACAGATTTAGCTACTCGTGTAAGAGCTTACAACATGCCCAACATGTGGCACTCAGGCCAAGGCAAGGTCGCCGCCCACTGGCTATTATTATTATTATCAATTGTTTTTAGGGAAGAACTCTAGCAGGACTGCAGCATTTAGAAAACCTAGGACTATGAGATATTGGGTTAGGCTATGGCGATTTGAAAACCGGAAGTCTGGTGGTCTCTTGGTGTTTTTAACCAAAGCGTGACACCTGTAATCAGGGTCTAAGCCAGGATTATTAAAATGCCTTTCCAAAACAGCAAATCTGAAAATTATGAATGTACATATTGAGTAAGACAAATACAAATGCGATTCTCCAATGAATTGTTTCAACAGCATGCAGTTACCCATATCATCTGCAATAGTATTGGGGCTGGCTGCACCAACAGGACTTGGGCTCTGACTTCGCATATTTAGGGTCAAATTAGGGATTAACTTTTACAATGTTGAGGCTACTTTCGTCTAAAGCACAAGGACACAAAGATTTTTGAAAACCATCCAAACCTTGTCATCTTGGTATTCATTGGATAGCTCTTCCTGATTAGATGAGTACCCATGTTCCAAGGTTTCAGTCATTTAAAAAAATGTTTTTTTGCATCATTTTGTGTTGGCCAAATTAGCCACTGGTCAGCAGCATGAGGGTTAAGATCAAGCCAGGCTAATTTGTTGGATATATCAAGGCCTTGTCATCTGGATTTGACCACTAAGACAATTGGAAATAATGAATAATTTGCAAAGACTTTAAGGAGAGCTGTTGGTAATGTTATGACTAACAATTTGCAACTAATAGTTCCTCTTTGGCTAAGTACAGGAATCTAGAAAGGAACTGTCAAGCCCTACCTTTATGAGTGTGAGTAGAACATGTCAACAAGTTGCAGGAGCCACAAAGTTACTACATATATTTGAGGGAGGACAGGCAGTCCTGACTAAGGGACTATAGGCAGCAGGGCTTGACTTTCACAGGGGCACATGCCCCTAAATTTTCAGGCTAGGGGCCCAAAATAGTATTTATAATAAGTTAATAACCAGAAATCCCGATTTTGACCACTAATTGTTATCTAAATATATTTTCAGGCCCCTAGCCTGAAATCTAAGTGTCAGAAACTGTACCAGTAAAGAGTTGCTTTAAATCATGGACATACAGGTAAGGCAGTTAAAGTCATAGGGGACATGCATTTTATTCATAAGAATAAGAACGGAATTATCCAAAAAATTGACAACATGAAGAACAAACATAAAAGTATGTACACAAGAATACTGTCTCATTCTGTGAGGGCTCTCATATGACTGTTGTACATGGGTGTACCTTTTCCCTATACTGCTATATTTAAGGGGCAGTTAGCAGATAACAAGGATATCCAGATGATGTATTGATGCAACTGATTATAATTGATAACTTGACATAATAGAAGCCCAAATCTTATGGAACTATACCTGAATAATTGCAACAGGAATGGATAATTACAACAGGTAAATGAATTACTTTTAATTATTTTGTTTGAATTTTTCAAAAATCATATTTTTCCATAATTCTTTAGATGGCAATCACCCCATTCTAGAACTTTTATTTAAACTTAACAATCTCATAAAAGCCTGCAGCAAAGAACTTGGAGATTGTTTGTATATAAGAGGTCCAAGTGACTTACCAAAGTTACATAGAAGCCAACCCTTCTATACATGCAATTCACATTTAGTCAATCACTCAATGACAGAATTTACATTATTTCCTGTCTCAATGTATGTCAATCCTTAGGATTGACAACCCATAATATATATTGTGCATATACAGAACACCAAAAAAAGACTGAAAACGAAAAGTTTTGACCAACATTTATGATGGGGTTTAGCAAACCATTACTGTCGAGGGTTCACCTAACGCACCCTCCTAAGGAACAACAGCAGCAGCCTTGCTAGCCCTAACCCTGTGATTGTATTACTGTGAAATTCCAAGATGGCGGACATGGGTGTCGTCTAGGCCGAGAGATAAATCATAGAAATGGGGCTTACGGAAGCAGTAAAAATGACACCTACCATTTCTGCTGACATCCAATTCCATAAGATTCATGAAATTCGCGATGTCCGGCGGTAGACGAGCGATCTCATTGTCACTGAGTCCTAACTTCCGTATTTGAAGTAATCGGAAAAATCCCTGCAAATAGTAACGAAAGCGAGGCATCACATACACACCTTGACGCCAAGAAAGAAAATCCTACGACAAAATTAAAGGGTAATGGAAATCGCAAGTATGGTAGGAGGTATGTACGTACCCTGGGAAGATCCCGGATTTGGTTAGCATCCAAAAGTAATTCCTCTAAACTCCTCGAATATCTCAAGACATCATCAGGCACCGACGTCAAGTTACAATGCCGCCTGTCTATGTATTCGACTTGCCTGTTACAGGCTCTCCACAGAGGAAAACACTTCAACATCGTGGCTTATTCTGTGTCTGCATACGTTCCTTGTTCTAAAGATTCCCGCTGTAGGGTCTGTTAGTAGTATTTCGCGGTCATTTGTCGCGGAAAGGACGAGAAAGAACACCGACTCTCCCTTGACTTCTTCAACATTTGAACACAAGATCTCGGCGCGTGACGTCATCGATTAACCATCATGCCTAGGGCCACGCCACCGATCGTGGGGGCATCTGCCGACAGAAAAACTAACTAAATATTACATTCAAATTAATGATCCACCTTGCGGGCCACCTTAGAACAGGTTCACAGGTGTCGCCAGTACACTGTCACTGTTGTGCGAGTATAGAAACCCTTGCCTGAAGTTGCAACGCAGGGATCTGAGGGATGGATTGATTGATTGATTAATTAATTGATTGATTGATTGATTGATTGATTGATTGATTGCAGTTTTATGAAACAGTTTATAATTAAAAGTACATATTCTCACCCATATAGTTTGTAATTTTTCTTTCTGTTTGTAAAATGTATTCTTTATTTCGTGTTAGATTTTGTGTTAGATTTTGTGTTATACTTAAGGTGATCAATACCAGTGCAAGCTTTCTTAAAAGCACCATCCCAAAACATACCTCTAGGCAGCATAATCATGTAACAAGATGTATATCCAAATTCTTGAGTGTTACTAGTATCAGGTAGCGAATATCATAGCCAACCGTCCGTTGTCAAACCAAATTCTATTTCATTTCAATATTCACAACTTTTCACTCAAATGACATCATCTTATTACTTACGCAGGCGATGTTCACTGCAGATTCAGGGTTACTCTTAGGGATATCATTGGCTGGGCCCAATAAGATGTAAATTTCATATTCCTTACTATATATGCTTTATTGACTAGGTAATTACAAAGTGTGCAATATATATGCAATAGATAAATACATGAATAATAACAAGAAGACTACTCTCGTAACAAAAATTAGTCAAATGCTAAATAGGTGTTAGTATTTCACAAAGTAAGGAACTAAAATAAAGCGGAACTAAACTTATAACCGGAAAAATAAAACTTCAGTGATATACACTGCTAAAGTTTCTTATAGGCCATAACATTGACATTATATTTAAAATAAATAAAACGTTAAAAAAATCCAATTAGCTACCTTAAATGTCCAGTGAGCGACGGATTGGTTTGATTTAACGGGATATGAATGTATAACGGGATATGAATGTATACTACACTGTACGGTGTACGGTCAAAATCGCCGATTCCGAAATCGCCGTTCGCAAAATCGCCGTTTGCAAAAAGGCCGATGGTTGAAAGGGCCCTATTTATTAGAAATCAATTAGGCCTAGTGTCCACGTAAAAGAGTGTGGAAAGTGATAAAAAGGTTTTGGATTGGTTTTAAGTGATATCATTTATCATTATCTAGACGGATGTTGGACTTATATAAGAATGTTTAAGAAGAAAAGTTCAGACCCTAATCCGTACATGGCTATATGTTTACACCTGCCAATAAACATATGTCCTTCTCATTGAAATTTTGCACGGACTGCTTTGAATTGGAAACATCAAACGATGCTTATATAACATTGACATTACATTAAAAAATAAGTAAAAAGTTTTCAAAAAATCCAATTAGCTAGCTCATATGTCCAGTGAGCGACGGATCGGTTTCATTTATCGGGATATGAATGTATGCTACATGTCAGATCCTAATCCGTACATATGTTTACACCTGCCAAGACACATATGTCCTTTTCATTGAAATTCGGCACGGACTGCTTTAAATTGGAAACATCAGACGATGCTTAAATAAGACCATGTTGCCATAACACCATAACTACCTTCCATCAAAGCTTTGAACAATATGGGTTGTGTAATATAAGTTGTCATTGCAAAAGCATAACCAACCACCTGGGCCCGATATTTTGAAGAAAGTTAAAATTTAGTATGGCTTAGTCGAAAAGCAGGTTTGTAATTCCACTGTTAATGCTTTTTAGAAAATGGGTTGCATAGAAGGTAGAATAAAAATTACAGGATAACCGCTCGACAACTGGTTTCGCAGGTTGCAGAGAATTGTGTCACTTGTTTTAAGCCATATTATGTAAATGATGTATCAATTTTGATGATATATTTAGTATGTATATACATTCGGTTCTGTTTAGTTTATACTTTATGGTCGTTGTAATTACCATACTGTTATTTGTATTTGTAATTTCATGTCAACATGAAGTGTCCAATAAGCAATACAATTCAGGACCTCAAACTAGCCAAGCTACTGGGCTCCACTGCGTTTTATCATAATACATCTAAATCAATGCTCACACCTTCATATAGCCTGCCTCCCAGACCATATTTAAATATCCTCCCTTCTTGATAGATGGCACTGCGGTATACTAGGAGGTCAGTTGGAATCCACTACTCTCCCTCGTGTGGCAATTGTGTGAACTAAATGGCCAACATCAGGCCACAAGACCCTATGTAGTATAGGTGCATGCATTTATATATAATAAATAACAAAATAAAATAAAATATATAATGAATATAAAATTAAAATAAAATAAAATATAATAAAGTAAAAACAGAGCAGAGCCTTGTAGCTAGGCTAACCTTCATAATGACACGTGGCCTAACTGTTGGCCATTCAGTTAATCTCCACAAGGTATGGCATCCAAATATGGCCTGGAAGGCATGATATGCCTCAACTATGCAGATTTTCTATCCAGTGAAATAACCCAATGCAAGAGGTTGTGAGATAGGTGCTTATATTAACTGTTCAGGAGGGAAATCGCGCTGTTTTGCATGGGGCGCCCGCGGTTGCAAAAATTGGGCTTGTTGTAGTGTGGTTGTGGGGATCCGTGCGCCGAAACTGATGGCCGGTGCACGGATCCAAGGCCCAAATACAGGGCATCACTGGTTGCAATGAAGAAGGGGCCTTTAAGGACACATGAGCAGGGCCGCTGTAGGAGGAAATGGAAAGCATCGAGGTAATGCGGTAACTCCATGGGGCAGGACATTTTAAGTTGGCAATGTTGGGTGAATGAGGATGTTGCGGTGCAGTATGAGTTCAAGTTGAGTATGGCAGATAGATGGCTGTTGCTACGAAACCCGCGTCCGTTGGCTAGGCCGGGCTATGCGAATCGAGCGTTCCCAGTGTGATGACGTCATGTTAGCGTGAGTTGCCGGCTTCAATAATGCACCAGTCAATTGAATCCCCGGGAGGGGTGGGCTGGGATGGGGCGGGGAAGGTGCACCGACCTTCTGCACTATTTTGCATAGTCCCCGCCCCCTGCGGCACTTTTTTTTGTCACTAATCCCCGCCCCCGGGGCACATTTTTTAAAGGGGCCCTAAAGGTTTACATACATATCAGCTTATATGAAAGTAATAGACTTCAAGAACAGGATGCTGCCCTTCTTTTTCTCTCAGTGATCCCATGAGGGGAGATTTTTGCATATTGCCATCATCCTGCCCATCCCCTGGCTGCGGCCATGTTTCTCAATTGGGTGGCAGAGATCACTTCCTGCCCCTAGCTCTGTGCTCATCTCATGCACCACTAAGCTCCTTTGCTAACTAATAACACTGACCACAGCAGGGGGTGATGACCCGGATTCACAATGGCGGCGGCCTTGGCTCAGAGGAGGTGCTATTCACTATTAATTGCAATTTTAGATTTCTCTTTGTGTGGAGCTCTAGGGCTTCCCTGTTTATGACAGATGTTGAGCTATGTTCTTGACCATTCATATAAACCTATGATTTGTTCTTCCCCAAGTTCCCCTTTAAACCATATTTTCTATCCATGTGGGCATCAAAAATATGATAAATGAATTTGAAAATAAACTTTTATTGTGCTGATTTGTACAAATGCAGGAACATCCTGGAAAAAAAACAGATATTGAGGGCCTTCATACACCTCATGAAGATTGTCTTTGTTGAAGAGTCCATAGCAGCTTGGTCTGTGGTACCGTGAGAAATTCCAGCCACTGTACATCCTCATGCAAACTATCAATTCTTATCTGGTAAGACTACCACGATTGGATTTTATAATGGCTGTTTCATTTTTAGATATTTCTGGCATATAATAGCTTGTGCAGCCACTGGATTGGTCAGTTTCGAAGTTCATTTGGACGAAATTTGCGATGTGCGCAAGTTTTGTGCGCAACTTGTTTCTGCAAAGTACAAACAAAAGCGGCGACCTCTATCAGCAGAATTTGGGAAAGAATGACGTCACGGTGAGACAGAATCCTGTTGTAACTTTGTGACTGCTTTAAAGGTTAATGCAGAATGATTAGGGAACACGCTAGTGCGTTGCAGGTACTTTTGACCACCACTAACCACGCAACATGCGCAACCACGCACCAAATCCTCATTGGAACCAATGCTCACGCGACGTCATGATTAAAGTAGCGGGAAAAGTTGCCACGGTTGTGTTCTCTATGTTCACAAAAAAGATAAATTATCTGCATCTCTGTGGGTCAACTTTAATGCAGTTTAGAATCTTATAACCGCCACAACGCATTCTACTTGCCATTTAATTATTTTAAAGCTGTTGTGAAATGACGATGTTGCGATAGCAGGGTGCAACATAGGTTCCAAAACATTACTTTCAGAGCATGGCAAGCTGCCCCTAAAGTTTACTTGCCCACGCTGGCACTTCCACTTGTCCCACAACCCTGTTTAACTAAGGTGAGTTACATTGCGAGGACTCTGCCAAAAGACATTTCTTGCCGAGCGGGGCAAGTAAGGGTCTTTTTCTGCTTGCCAGATTGACGTTTTTTGCCGAATTCACTTGCAACGGGACAAGTGGCTATGTTGCACGCTGGACATGTTGAAATCGTAGCAATTGTTATGCCATTAATTTTTGGTCAATCACTACTCATACTGTGTGGTTATTTTCACAAATATTTTCGAGATTCGCGAGCATTTAAAGCTTTGCTTTGTAGTCTTATTATAATTAGAGTGTTATCTTCCACATTTTTCCGAGATTCAGTAATCATCAATGTGTTTGTTTTTGTTAAAATTCTTGTTTTTTCCCTCGTTACCCTCTATATTAAAAACACATTTCCTGGAGAAGTCTGTGGTTCCTGCTGACTCTTCTCCAGTCATTTTAGTTATGCTTGAAATGAGATGAAGAACCAGCTCTTAACATTTCCCAACAAAAGTATTACATTACAACAGTTATCAACACTTTAATAGATAGATAAAAATAGTATACCACTAACTAACTTCAAATGTGTTTTTATATTGTGGCATACGCAAAGTAAATAATTTTTGAAAATGTGACCCGATCACGGTCGACGAATGACAAATGCGGAACTGTGCTCTATTGATAGCCATGAGCGGCGATAAAACCAGATGCAAATACACCCACAGAGGTGTAAAAGGTACCTAATTCGGTAATGCGACAAAATTATGAATAATTATTTCAATAGAAATATTCTAAACTATTTACAATTTCGATGAAGTTAAAGTTGAACAGTTTTATTCAATCAAATAACTTGCAAAAGTAAAATTTGGTTACCTACTCTAAGCACATTACTGTACTCCAATCTACCTATATAAGTAGCACCATTGGCTTCAGTCGGGTAAGCACAATCGATGATTGTTGCGCTTTCCCAGGCTCCCTCTCGTTTAGTCATCAGATCGGGAGCGCGAGCTAGGGGAATGCTAATAATATTGGCTAAGGGTGTGTCGGTGGTTCGCCCCGATACCCTCCACTCACCTTGGCCGTGTCCTGCCGTGTGCACCACGGCGTTGCCAATGACTGCTAGCTGTCTCTTGACCCTGTCTGAATTTGAGTCCCTTCTGGGGCATGAAAGATTGATGACTTAGACTTGAAACCAAGCGGCGGATTGGTTTCCCTATCATCCGCACCTACTCACATGCGCCCTCGCAGCAACTTGGCAGAAAAACTGACTAAAAATGAAAATTCCAAATTTAAAATTTAGCGTGTTCCTGCGCGGCAGCGTAAGCAGGGTCTACCAACTGCAAGATAGCATAAGCATGCGATACCTTCACTACCCTAACCCCGAGAATACTCGTAGCATTAAGAAATTACGAACAAATATGTAAGTTTAACTGAATTACCAAAGTACGTGGAGAATAACTAGGACAACTGCAAATGACATGAGCTTCAGCCGGTTTAATATCTCATTTACCAATTTCATCTCTGTTAGCCGAGCTTTTTGAACTTTTGGTACATAAGTTAGGTAGCCCTAAGTGTGTGGTCGCAGGGATATCTGTACCATGGCCTGCTGTGTGGACCACGGCGTTGCCAATGACGGCTTGCTGTCTATCGTCCCTGTCTGAATTTGAGTCCCTGCTGGGGCATGAAAGATTGATGCCTCAGACTTGAAAGCAAGCGGCGGATTGGCTTTTCCTATCATCCACACCTACTTACATGCGCCCTAGCAGCAAATTGGCAGAAAACTGACTAAAAATGAAAATTCCAAATTTAAAATTTAGCGTGTTCCTGCGCGGCAGCCTAAGCAGGGTCTACCAACTGCAAGATCGCATTATCATGCGATACCTTCACTACCCAAACCCCGAGAATACTCGTAGCATTAAGAAATAACGAACATATATGTAATATAAACTCCATTCTCTGAGTGCAATTTAACTGCCAGCAGACTACCCGCAGGGCTTGTATTTATATAAAAAAGATTATTTCATACTAGCCACATTTAGTGCCGGTCGTATCATTATGACAATATCTCATACCATTTGTCTATCCACTGCTAGGCGGCAGATTGGGCTAATCATAAAGAACAGGCGCGCCTGACACGGACATGGGAACCTTTCCATTGAAAAAACTGCACGCCCTGCTAATCTTATACTACATGTTAAAAATGTGTGTTTTCTGGTATCCGCTTTCTTTCAGGGCAGATATAGTTAGCCACGTGACCTGGCTAGAAATGATGCCGTTTTTCCAACTAGTCTAACCCATTTGCTGAGGGTGCCAGTTTCAGAGTTTGCTAATAAGGGAACGGCTTGCAGCCGTATTTAAAGGCACTAAGCGTCTAGACACAGCAGCCTACACAGTGCGTTGCTCTGCCAGTACTAGTGCTACACAGGGTGGTCCAGAAAAAGAGCTACAACCTTTTTGAAATTTTAGTACCAAACTTACCCGGTTTGATTTCATTTGTACATGATGCACAGAGGAGCATAATGATGCTGCATAGTAAAGAAATGGAACTAAATTATGTACGCACAACTTGCATTCAGTGCAAACCTTAATAACAATGTTTAAAAACTGGTGCATGAAACCGAAGTACCTGTGGAAAAGCATCTCTTGAACACCTCCTAAACCCAAGTCACTGACAACGGTCTGACATACATCCCGCTGAGTCTGATAGTGGTGAGAGACAGCGAGCAAACAAATATATATATATATATATATATATATATATATATATATATATATATATATATATATATATATATATATATATATATATATATATATATATATATACATATATATATATATATATACATATATATATATATACATATATATACATATATATATATATATATATATATATATATATATATATATATATATATATATATATATATATACATATATATATATATATATACATATATATATATATATATATATATATATATATACTAGTATATATATACATATATATATATATATATATATATATATATATATATATATATATATATATATATATATATATGTATATACTTGTATATATGTTTGCTCTCGGGGCTGCCCCCTACCATCTTGCTGACTGACACAAGGTGATAAATTCCAAGTATCATTGGACAGCCACTACACTGAAAGCGGAATACAATATGTCGGGTGTAATTGGAATCAAAACATGTGCACGGGGAAGAGGATGTAAGTTAATTGAACATGCCACAATCAAACGATTCTGTTCGTCATTTATTAGTCTGGAGAGATCATATGCATGTGGTCCTATTTCATAATGGCATATGCAGAAACATCTTCATACCACAGCTGTATTGTGAACTGTAACTCTATCTCCTTAGGCTTGACACACCCTCTCTCTCTCTCTCTCTCTCTCTCTCTCTCTCTCTCTCTCTCTCTCTCTCTCTCTCTCATTGAGTACTCTTAGATTAGTACCCATGTGCCGGGGTTTCAGTCATTTTTCAGCTTTTTTGCATCATTTTGTATTGGCCGAAATAGCCACCAGCAACATAATCCTCATTGCCTTGCAATACACTAAGCTAATTTCAAAAGATGGCTTCTTTACAAGTCGTCACCCATGCATTTCTCATTGTATAGGGCTGGCTAAAGCGTAGGGGTGGATGCAAAGTCTGATTTTGCTGATTACGAGAATCTGGTGTAATTTCATACAAAAATCATCAAACACATGTTTTTTTTAGCTTGCTTCTATAAATCCATTTCCATGTTATAATCTCAACCCTTCATATTAATGTGTTCAAAACATATGCATTGTTCTAGAACACATTGTGTTATATTGATTCTTACGGATGTTCTGGGGTGAATGGTTTCGGAGCAAAACTGGCAAAATTGAGTGATCTTTGTAATTTTCTACGAATTAAATGTCATACATAAGATACATCTCATACTTACACAAAACGTTGAAATCCTTTATAGTATTCATGGCAAGTTGTGGGTTCCTACTATGAATATTACACTCCCATGAAGCAAACGGGGACGGGGTGCGTGGGGTGGTTTACCGCCACGGTTGTACTTGGAGGTATAACTTTAATGCAAAGAAGAGTGGGATTATGGTTATTGGGGAATCCCCTGAAGTAAATCGGTATAACTTGGAGAGACGTAATTTTGTTCAGGGGGATGATCAGGTTCTTGAGCGACAGACCTATGATCATGTAGGGGTCACCTGCTGTTTGGGGACAAAGTAGCTCAGTTGGTTAGGTGTCGGACTAGTAATCAGAGGGTCGCTGGTTCAATTCCCGGCCTGGGCACTTTGGTCTGTCCTTGGGCAAGACAGTTTATTCCATATTGCTTCAGTCTACCCACCTGCAAAATGGGTACCTAGCATAAATAAGGCAGTGCTTAGAGCGTGTGAGCAATATGCTGCCAGTTGCTCTGGAATATCCCCTGGGGGTTTGAAATGGTGTTCGTGCGTACAGGCCTGCTAGGGGAGGAAGGTCGTGTGAGCACTTCGGTGGATACAAGACTATAAACCGAATACCTTTATTTGAGAACGGAACTTCGGGTGTTGCGTCGAGGTTATCCAAGGCAAGGAGGGTCTTGAATGCGGTCTCCGGGATGGGTATCCGAAAGAACGGACTTACTACATCCACCTGCTGCACCCTTTTCTGGGCAATTGTTATGCCTATAGCTTTGTTTGGGTCGGAAATATGGATTTTAAATGACAGAAACATCGAACTACTTGAGGCTTTTCAGAGTTATGCCGGGAAGTGCGTCCAGAGGCTCTTCGGCGGGTCCCCCAACACCTGTGCATTCTATCTTAGATGAGGAAAAGAATGGATATGTAGCGAGAGACCAATTACCATATGAGCTATCTTGGACGAAGAAAAGAATGGATATGTAGCGAGAGACCAATTACTATATGAACTATCTTGGATGAAGAAAAGAATGGATATGTAGCGAGAGACTAATAACTACATGCCCTATAGTCACATGTCGTACTCATGCCAGGAGTACCAGATAAGGCATTACAGCAAGGTCACGTGGGAACAAGGACCAATCAGGGCTCTCGCATCGATTACATTACAGAGAAACCTTATCTCCACCACCTGCTGGGGGTGCCCAGAGCATCAAGTTTTGGTCTATTAGCAGCTATTAGTTGACGCTGGTTGAGGCTAGCATGTTCAGGTTGACCGGCTGGTTTCGAATCCACTTGTGTTTGGTAATCTAAGGAGCTATAGTGAAGTGCTGGACTCATGCCTTTTTAAGTTCAAATATTTCGTATGAAGACACACAGAAAATGGCTGTCTGTGGTCTCGTTTAAAAGAGGAGGTCTTTGAGATTTGTTTTGGCTAATTTTTGTGGGGTTTCTCCACTTATTTGTGGTATTATCACCATGTTTATGGTTGGTAAATAAGACACTTCTTTTCACTTAGATGAAGAAAAGAATTACTATATGAGCTATAGTGAAGGGCTGGACTCATGCCAGAAGTCACTGATCTCATGATCTGGCATCAGTATGGGATCACGAGGGAACAAGGACCAATCAGGGCTCTGGTATCATTTACACTACAGAGAAATCGGATCGCCAGCATCAACTGAGCATGTGCAGTGCACACATTTTGGGCTATTAACTGACACTGGTTGAGGCTAGCCTGTTCAGTGTGACCGGCTTGTTTCATATCCACTTGTTTTTATTTATCTAAGATTCTATGGGTTAGGGTGGATTCGTCTTGAGAGGCTGATACAGGTAAAGACGCTTCTTTTTTGTGAGAGCTGTGTTATTCTTTGATGCTGCGTAACCATCAAGACAGGTGTTATGTAAACGTTTTTGAGGATTTCTCTGCAGACCCGGATGCTGGTAAGTTGAATATTTATGGGAGCCCAGTATTTCATCTTCTGAATGTTGTTAATACTTTTGGTATGATGCGAGAGATTTCGAATATGGTACGACTGGGTCATGTTTGGTCCAAGTATGTGTGGAAAAAGAGGATTTGGGAGAGAGCATGGGATTTAGATAAATGCCACTGGCGTACTCAGGTGAGATGTCACCATAATCTAGATCACATGTCAAACATCATCGAGTTTCCCTGAGTGAGGTGCTGGACTCATGCCAGGAGTCACTGACTGGCAGCAGCGAGTGGTCACGTTGGAAGAAGGACCAATCAGGGCTCTCGTATCGATTACATTACAGAGAAACCTGATCTCCACCATCAGCTGGGCACCAATTTGGGGCTATTTGGGGGCTATTAGTTGACAGTGGTTGAGGCTAGCATGTTTAGGTTGACCGGCTGGTTTCGAATCCACTTGTGTTTGGTCATCTAAGGTATATGATAGGGTGGAAAATTTCTGATGACAATCATGCGGTGATGAAAGACTGTGAAAGTGTGAATGTATGATATAATTAGTCACGCACTCTAGTATGTTGAAAACAGATGATGTGCAGTTGAAAGGATTACCCATTGCCGCTAGATTCTGTGACAGATGTGACCACGCTGCGATAGGTTATGTTAGACATCTCGTACTTAAATGCCCTATGTTACATGAAGCGAGAAATACAATGTTTAAAGATTTGATTAGTGTGGAAAGTGGGCGTGGTCAGGATATATTGGAGACACCAGGCGAGACACTTTACGTTCTACTAGGGAAGATTAGTTCATGGATATTCTATAGAGGAGATGATTCCGTCTTGGTCCATTGCTGCGAGACACATCAGAATGATGTATAATATCAACATCGGAGAAGGATTTGGCTAATTGATGTCTCCATAAAATTGGCCTCCCATCAACGACCTACGCGAGTTAAAAGGACTATGAGCTTTCTGATATATCCATTTATTGCGACTGGCATAATCTTGTTCGTTATGTTTGCCCAGTTGCTATAATATATGACAGACTTAATCTGATCTACCTTGGTGGATATATGCACTGTGTATGTGTTATTAAGTTTCAAGTAATATATATATATATATATATATATATATATATATATATATATATATATATATATATATATATATATATATATATATATATATATATATATATATATATATATATATATATATTGCCATTATTCGATCTGAATACTTTTTCTTCTATTGTTTTTATTTCTATTTCATAACAATTTATACATAAATGAATATATTTCCATTCAGTTAAAAGATTTATTTATTGACAAAAACTAGTAAACATGAAGTAACAAATTCATAAGAAATTTATATCGTAACACACACTGAGAATTCAGACTTGGACACATCGTCACCGGCAGATGTCGTTTGCCACACCATACCAACAAAATGATTAAAGATAACGTCTTTATTTTTACCATCTTAAACTGATTAGACAAATCCGGGGAAATTAAGTACACGGTAACATTACCCGTTATACAGTAATATATACAGTATATATATATATATATATATATATATATATATATATATATATATATATATATATATATATATATATATATATATATATATATATATATATATGTATATATATATATATATGTATATATATATATATATAAATATATATATATATATATATATATATATATATATATATATATATATATATATATATATATATATATATATATATATATATATATATATATATATATATATATATATATATATATATATATATATATATATATATATATATATATATATATGTGTGTGTGTGTGTATGTATTCGCCTTATGATTATAGCTGTTGTATATCTATGTTGTGTGTGATTTCCTTTGTGTCGGCTCGACTATGGCTCGCAGTATCTATGGTATATGGATACAACAAACACTTCGTCTTTTTGTGGATTAGCTATCTGCAGCTGCTGAGCTAACCAGCGGGTGTCTGTAACAGCCATAGCAGTAACACCAGTAGCAGCAAAACCATAAAACACCAACAAGCAAGACGCTTGTCGAAATGACTACATACATAAAGAGGTTCCAGGGAGATGAATAAGAATCATCACTCGTTTGTGTCGGAATAGGATTGGCTATACCTTTCGAAACACAGCCGTGTCTTTTAAGGAAATCAAAAAGAGTTGACTGTGGCATGTTGATGCAAATTGTGCGTTGGTAGCTGGGACCAATTTTGGTTTTACCTATATTATTAACCCAAGCCATGTGACACCTACACACAAGTTGATTGCCTAACATTTTAAGGAAAGTTGGAACCAGAAACATATCTTTTGTGATATCGCTTATTCGGTTTCCAGTGAGATTTAGTGTGTACAAACTTGTCAGTGGTAGCAGCTCACCCGATAGTATGCCTTTAATACGATTGTTACTTAGATCCATTTTCATCAGTTTTTCAAGGCTAAAAAATATACCACGTGGTAAACTGCTGATATTATTGTTTTGCAAATATAAGTATTCCAAGTTCTGGAGACCATGGAATACTTTGACATTCAGTTCGATTATAGAATTTTTGTTGAGGTACAGAGATCTCAATCGAGTCAACAATAAAAAAGCACCGGGTTCTATAGTACTTAGAGAATTATCTGAGAGATATAAAGTATTCAGCTGACTAAAATTATCCAGTAAACCATTTTGAATATGAACTATAAAATTCATATTTAATTTCAGGGACTCTAATTTCTTCATATTTGTGAACGCATCAAGATGAATTGCATTGATCATATTATTACTCATATCTAATAGTGTTATAAAATTTAAATTCAAGAAGGAATCATCATCCACGCTTTGAATGTTGTTGTCAGATAAATCGAACCTACGGACATTTTGAGAGAATTGAATCACATATTTTGGTACAGCTGTTAGATTGTTATTTGATAAATTCAGACGTGATAATTTCAACAGTGCTGAAGATGGCGCCCCATTGTAGTTATCGGTTGCATTTGTATCGTTAGAATACGTAGATGCTGAGAAATTCAATGTATTATTATGAAGATCCAGGAACATCAGGGATTGGAGATTATCAAATAAACTCGATGGAAATACCTTGATTTTGTTATCGAAAAGGTAAAGACTCTTCAGATTTTTCAAACAAATAAATGCATTTCTGGGAATGTGGTCTATACCATTATCATGCAAATCAATTAACTGAAGTGAATGTAAGAACCTAAAATTGCCTGGTGCAATTTTGACTTGGTTACCACCCAGTCGAAGTTGTCTAAGGTGTGGAAACTTCGTGATATAACGTTTATCTTGACAAAAGCTGCTGTTTTGCCAAACCTCATTATCGTATTGGACACCAAACCGTCCGGAGGTACTGTTATGGGTTAATGGAAAGATATTTTTCAGTGAACTCCCTGTAATAAATATATTCTGCAGGGCAGAATTATTCGGAAATGCTTCGAGGTGAAGTGTCTCTAATGCCGTACCCACTATGGTGATAGCTTGCAAACGCGACAGGCCCTTTGCCCCAGTTATCTCTCTCAAAGGACAATCCAGTATGTACAACTGGCTCAGGTTTTCCAATCCTTCCAAAGCTCCATCCAGTGTACTTAGATTAAGCTTTTCCAACTTAAGAGTAGTCAATCTGCCCAATCCTTTGATAGAGTTCACACGGATCTGTCTGTAATCCAGTTGAATGAGATTTATAGTAAGCAACTGTGTCTGGTTTCCTCCAAATACCAACTCGTTTAGGAAGGTGCAGTTCTTGATTGTCAAGTACGCAATTCTGCTGAATGCATTCAGGTCGACCTCTTGAAAAGTCACGCCAAGGAAGCGAGCCTGCCTTATTATCTGAAAAATGAAAGGTGAATTCTATGGTAATTGTCCTGACATTTGTCAATTAATCAATGGAATACTATATAACGTATATTTTACAGGCATTTAATTTTCGCTGTTTTCGCTCTACCCATAATAGCGCCAAAAAAACACCATTCAAATAGATATCTACAACGTAATAAATATATAGTTTGAGTGCTTGAATTCGCTAATATAAAGTAGCACAAATGCACTTCAGCAGGGCTGTAAAGCTTAATTATTAGCACTCCAAATTAAAGCAGTATACAGTATATCAAATGATATTTAGAAACATTTAGTTCTTAATATTCAAGTACGTGATTATGCTAGATGCATCCGCGGCCCCCATTTCTGAAAGTAATATCAATGGCATGAGCATACTTCATTGCCTGAATAGGATCAACTCAACTCTGCCTGTCTGCTTTGACCATGCAGATTCCCTCGAACTAGATCATTATTATCAATATTCTCATCTCTATTATTTGGCTGAAAGTGAATAACGATGCGGTCTTTGAAGCGTTTTAGAATATGACAGATATGAACCCCATCTATGTCCAAGGTCATGTCACAGGTACCTTGAATTCTTACAGGACCTGATAATCACCACTTGCTATGTAAACCATGTGCTGTTAGTAATTTTGAGGCTTATGGGAAATTCAAAAATGTTTTAGACTATTCATTATGCAGATCCTATGTTGAGGTACGGCCTTGAACCTTAGCGAAGACATGAATGATCAAATAGTGGAGTCTGATTTTCAAGTGAAGGGCCGGTGAGTCTTGACATTTTGCCAAAAACAAACAAACACAGATATGTTTTTCAAGGGAGCCACATCACATCAAAATTAGGCGGGTTGCCAATTTCCTGAAAGGGCTCTAGAAATATTTTTGAAGGCGTTTTTTCTTTACAAGTCGTCATCAATGCTTGTCCATATCTACATAGGGTGGGCTTTACTGTACGTGAATTTTGGGGCATTGTATGCAAACAATCACTAAAAAAGCATGTTTTTTGGAATTTCCTTCTGGGAAATTCATTTTCGTGATTGAAACTCAAAACTTGCTACAAATGTGTTCAGGAGGATGCTCTTGATCTAAGAACATACTGCAATATGAAAAATACAAGTAAATATGAGTATATATGCACATGTACATTACTTTGACTATTAATTCTTGTAATGCTACCTCAGATGTGTTGGAACAGGAAAAATGTATTATGTTGCTAATGCAAGCTGGAAAATCATATTAGAGGTTAATGTACAGGGGAACCTGATAGATTACCTCTGTACGTAGAGCATTTCAACTGCAGTACCTGCATACTGTAATGGTGCAAGGTAACCCAATAGCCTGTGGCTATAATATCTTTGATGGAATAGTGGTAGGGCTGCTTAAACAAAGGGCTTGTAGGTCCATTGGGCTAAGTACTGACTGTACATTTAGGAAAGCCTTATCAAAATATATGATATGCCCTACTTGGGCTACTAATTACAAGGGGAATAGGTAGAAGGACTACTAAATGTTGGGGACAAGTAGTCCATCAATGGGTACTCAAATATTTGGTAATTTCTAACCATGAGTGATAGGAGCCCATTTTCCCAAAGCCTCTTGCTATTAGATTGGGGTTATTTAATCTTGAGGAAGGAAACAGACAAAAGGTGTGGTTCTAAGTGTGCAGTGTTTTTGCAGAGACAACCTATATATTATAATCTGCTGAATAGGAAGTATTATGGGACACACCCTTGATGTGGTCATAACCAGGGACAATGAGAATCTTATAAGTCAGTGGAAGGTTGGAGACCAGCTCTCTGACCACAACCTCATTCTGTGTGATGTGTTTCACCCTAAACCACGTCCGATCCAGGTGCCGAAGTTAGTGCGTAAACTCCGCAGTGTCAACATGCCCAATTTTAGAGAGGACTTGAAGGACGCTCTACAACCTGGTAATGCTGAAGGCTGCTCCGTGGAGGATTTGACTAATCACTACAATTCTGCACTAACAACGGTACTTGACAAGCATGCACCAGCAAGAGTGAAAATGGTAACAATTCGGCCAAAACAACCATGGTTCTCAGATGATTTGTATGGTGCAAAATGTGAAAAGAGGAAATGGGAAAGGAAGTGGAGAGACACCAACCTCACTGTCCACTATGACCTGTTTAAAACTGCGAGGACCAAATTTAACAACATGTTATTACAAGCTAAGAAGGACAACTACAACAATCTGATAGCTGAGTCCTCCACTGATTCAAAAAACCTCAGTAACATTGTCAAAGACATATTACATCAAAGGAGTGAGATGAAACTCCCTGAGCATGCATCAACAGAAGAATTGGCAAACCACTTCGCTGTGTTCTTTACTGACAAAGTATGTAAGATACGCGACGAGCTGCCAGATCTCTCCAGACACCAGTTAAATTTACCTACCCCGGCATTTACATGTTCACTGAATGTTTTCTCGGCTGTGACTGAAAGCGAAGTTCGCAAAATCATAGCAAAATCACCGACTAAGAGCTGCTCTCTAGATCCCGCTCCCACTTGGATGGTGAAAGACTCGGTAGATGAGCTTATTCCAATGGTTATGATTTTAGTGAATTTGTCGTTGCAGAGCGCCAACGTGCCTGACTCCATGAAACAGGCATTAGTCACTCCGTTACTGAAGAAAGATGATCTCGACCCGGAGGTGCTCAAGAACTATCGTCCTGTAAGCAACTTATCATTCTTGTCAAAAGTATTGGAAAGGGTAGTTGCAACAAGGCTTACAAATTACATGACTATCAATCAGCTACATGAACCCATGCAGTCGGCATACAGAGCATGTCATAGCACTGAGACTGCACTTGTGCGGGTACAGAACGACATCCTTCGCACTCTCGATCAGGGTGGGGCTGCGATCCTTGTGTTACTCGATCTTAGCGCTGCTTTCGATACAATCGATCACTCCATCCTTCTATCTAGGATGGAGTCAGTTCTTGGAGTTAAAGGATCTGCTCTACAGTGGTTCAAATCGTACCTGCTAGGCAGGAAACAGAGGATTAAAATCAATGATGACTTCTCCGAAAATCAGGAAATCCTGTGGTCTGTACCACAGGGATCTGTGTTGGGTGCACTATTGTTCCTAATATACATCATACCTCTGGCACAGCTAATCCGATCCTACGGTCTGAGCAATCATGGCTATGCTGATGACACCCAGCTCTGCTTATCATTCAAAAAGACAAGTGATAACGCAATAGTCAAACGTGAAATCCTAAATCTTGAGAAATGTTTGTGTGACATTAGTGTCTGGATGTCTCAGAACAAGCTGAAACTCAACAATGACAAGACTGAAATAATTCTATTCGGCTCTAAGAAACACCTAGCTGAACTGAACATTAAGTCACTCTCTGTAGCGGGGACTGATGTGTCTGTTGCATCTGAGCCTGTGCGGAATCTGGGAGCTATGTTTGCCTCTCTACTGATCATGGCACCCCATGTCAAGAGTGTTGTCAAAAAATCTAGCTTTCACCTGAGAAATATTGGAAAAGCGAGACGTGTGTTAACAGAAGATGCCACAAAAACAGTGATGCAGTCACTGGTGATGTCTCGCTTGGATTACTGCAATGCTCTCCTAATTGGAATACAACAGGATTTGATTGCAAAGCTGCAGCGACTACAAAACAGTGCAGCAAGGATAGTATCGAGAACCAGGAAGTATGAACATATCACACCTGTTCTCATCAAACTTCACTGGCTACCAATCAAATTCCGCATCAAATTTAAGGTCCTACTGCTGGTATACAAGGCACTAAACGGACTTGCACCTCAGTACATCAAGGAGCTGCTCGAGCCTTATAAACCCAGACGCCATCTACGACCCGATCTACGATCAGAAGCAAAGGGCCTTCTGGATGAGCCTCGGACTAGACTCAAATTGGAGATCGCGCTTTCTCCATTAGTGCACCGAGATTATGGAATGCGCTTCCACAACACCTGAAGGATTCTACATCGTGTCAGGCATTCAAGAAGTGTCTCAAAACACACCTTTTCAGGCTCGCCCATTGAGGCGTTGTGGACTATGACTCAAACTATGACAATGTGCAGCGCTTTTGAACATTTTATGAATGGAAAAGGTGCTATATAAATTCCAATTATTATTATTATTATTATTATTAAGAGAAGTATGGTGAAGATATGAATAGAGGGGAGTCAAAATGAATCCTGATTTATGCAATGATTTGGAATTTCCATTATCCTCCTTTTTCTGCCATATTTAGGCTACGTTGTAACTAGCCTGTTGTTAGTGATGGAAGAAACTATAGTAACCCAGTGAAAACCACCGCCTAACCTCAAGTCAGTAGTCATTTTCTCACATGGCCTGTCTGGGATCAAGGAACAAACACATATTTGGAAATTCGGAATTTAGTTTTTTCGTCAGTTTTTCTGTCATATCATGGTTAACTCATGACTAACCAGTTGTAAGTGGTTTGGGAAACCGGATTTTTTTACCCAGCAAAAATCACTAACTCCAAGTCACTGGCAACTTTCTCACACAGTGATTGTCATTCGAAAGATCCACGTGTGTGTTTCGTTTTTCATTCTTGAATAACTTACATGTATATTTAATTATATATGAAATAACATCTCACGGAATGATAAGTATGTAACTGAGTGATATAAACCTGACACTCTGAGAGTAATAGTAGAAGCTCTACCACTATTCTCTACCATAAATTGATATTGATGCTATTCAAATGACCCTGTTTCTTGATCTACGTGACCTGTGATGTTAGGGACTTCCATACATGAAGCACTTCTTAATTGCTCATGAGTGCTCCATGTTCACAGGTTCCACTATGCTTGTTACGTAGGTACTCCTAAATTATTCTTTTCTCATTATATTACATCTAAATGATTCAAAATTTAGCATGAATGAGGTATTAATTCGAAATTCCATAGAATGATAGATCTCGAGCCTATGAAAGTACAAAAATCACAATTGTATAAGCTTTTACATTTCGTTACTTTTTCCATAAAATACCCAAAACCATAGCTTATCAATAAAAGCTGGTAAACCTAACTCAGTTCTTTTACCATTCTTAAGTAATTTCGGTGGCAAAACTAGGAAATTTAGATCTTTGCATAGTCTCCAGGTTGACAGTTAATGATAATATCCCACCTATCTCCGTGAATATGAATACTAAATTACCAACTTAAATTGGCTGGCCACGCCCTATTCGACCGGCTAGCTTAACCATGTCTACATCGAAGTCTCCACAGATAGGTGGGATATAGAGGTTCTATCAGTCGTGGATGGAAAAGGGAGGTATCTTGCACGAGTGAGTGATTTTGTGTCTTGCCGAGGCCCAAGACCCAAAATCACTCACGAGTGCAAGATACCTCCTCTTTCAATCCACGACTGATGGAACCTATTTCTCCCACGAAAAAAGGAGAAATTTACACGTTTTACCGTGAAGTTAGCTAGCTAAACTAGGTCAGCCAAAGGTCACCTGTGCACTAGTTCAAAAATGGTAATATGCGTTTGTTGTGACGTGCACCGTTTGTTTTCCATAGAAACTGGCGCTAGATTGCGTACGGGACGATTGTTCAAATCCACGCGCGCTATTGTTAGGTCTACCTTTCACCCAGCAGCAGTGACCCCTTGATTGAAATTGAGGGATCTGATTGGACAATTACACTAGTTTGACTTTTAACCCCATTGAAGACAACCCATTGAGGACGACTTATCCTTAACTGTAAAACACAGAGAGAAATAGAGGTTCCATCACGAGTGGATGGAAAGAGGAGGAATCTTGCACGAGGGAGTGATTTTGTGTCTTGGGACGAGGCTTGCCGAGTCCTAAGACACAAAATCACTCACGAGTGCAAGATACCTCCTCTTTCCATCCACGAGTGATGGAACCTGTTTCTCCCACGATAAAAAGGAGGAATTTACACGCTTTACCGTTAAGTTAGCTAGCTAAACTAGGTCAGCCAAGGGTCACCTGCGCACTAGTTCAACAATGGTTATACGCGTTTGTTGTGACGTGCACCGTTTGTTTCCCCAGAAACTGGCACCAGATCACGAACGTGACGCTTGTTCAAATCCACGCGCGCTATTGTTAGGTCTACCTTTCACCCAGGAGCAGTGACCCGCTGATTGAAATTGAGGGATCTGATTGGACAATTACACTAGTTTGACCCTTAACCCCATTGAAGACAGCCCATTGAGGACAACTTATCCTTAACTGTAAAACACACCTCAGAGTGGGAGAAATAGAGGTTCCATCACGAGTGGATGGAAAGAGGAGGAATCTTGCACGAGTGAGTGATTTTGTGTCTTGGGACGAGGCTTGCCGAGTCCCAAGACACAAAATCACTCACGAGTGCAAGATTCCTCCTCTTTCCATCCACGAGTGATAGAACCTGTTTCTCCCACGATAAAAAGGAGAAATTTACACGTTTTACCGTGAAGTTAGCTAGCTAAACTAGGTCAGCCAAAGGTCACCCGCGCACTAGTTCAACAATGGTAATACGCGTTTGTTGTGACGTGCATCGTTTGTTTCCCCAGAAACTGGCGCCAGATCACGTACGTGACGCTTGTTCAAATCCACGCGCGCTATTGTTAGGGTCTACTTTTGACCCAGCAGCAGTGACCCATTGATTGAAATTGAGGGATCTGATTGGACAATTACACCAGTTTGACCTTTAACCCCATTGAAGAACACCCATTGAGGACGACTAATCCTTAACTGTAAAACACACCTCAGAGTGGGAGAAATTATCATCTTCCCGATATTCTAAAATTACATCTAGTTCATCAAGAGCCAATTCTAAGCTGTCTTTTTAACTGGTTACTATGGCTGGTGCCCAAGCGTGAGTTCGCAGGTTCGCGATAGCCAAGGCCTACCTCTCCCATTGGCCCATAATGCAAATTATTGCATTAAAATCTTATTCCCTACTGAGTACCCTGCAAGGGGCACACCCTATTGGCTTGCTCAATGGTGTGCAATAGGAGTTGGCACCTCCCAGGGAAGCCGAAGCTGGTGTGGCACCCTGCTCGCCTAATAAATCTCTTTGGATCTCTGGATCAGAAGGCTTTGCTCTTACTCTCCCTCTTTTTCTTCTTTCTCTTAAAATGATCATGCTTTGTCATTGTTCCTCAACAAGGACTACCTTTTGGTAATATTGTATGGCACTAAATGGCCTTTGTGTACCGATGTGCCTTTAAATCCTCATTCATTCATTCCCTACTTAGTAATGCCGTTTATGCGTAATCCAACTATTCAAAAATATGATTTTCAGATTCAGATAGCTCTGAAAAAATATTTTTCAAAACTCTGTCCGTTATACCGGCCTCACAGACATTGACACTTACCGCAAGCTTTCCAAATGGCTCTGCAGGAAAGTTGCCTATGTAACCCCCATGTAGTTCCACTCGGGTGATGGTCTTGTTCAGCTGTCCGAGTTCTGGGAATTGCCTATAGGTGACGTTGCCAAGCTGACAGTCGACGTAGTAGCCGCGCCTGGTCTCCAGACATTTGCACTCTCTCAGCGCATCGCGGATACTTGGAGCGCATTGCTCTCGTGTATAAGCCGCCTCACTACTGCCAACAGACAATGAAAAGACGAGTATTGTTCCTACGAGAGTTCGGATACTGCTGGTGAAACCTGCCATGTTTAAACAAATGCTTTGTCTGTCGCATATGGATCCTCGCTAGCTTGACAACTGTCAATTACACCTGTTTGAGTTGAATCTTTGATTCCCAGAATGCAACGCGACATGCGTCACCAATACTAGTGTCAGTCAAAATGACTCGAATATCACCTGTAATTTTGCGAAATCCAATACGCTTATTTGTTCATCTGTACATATGCACTACAGTATCAATATTAACTGGTACATGTATATAACCCTGTTATGCCCTAAAATGGCCAAGCCAAAGCCAATAAAGCCAATTCTAAATGTCATGTAATACACTGGCGGTGATACTAGCGGGATATCATTATTTGGGTCGCAAGGTACGAATATATTTATGACACAAGGACGCAAGGGAAATTAGAAGAGCAAGTGCAGGGAATGGTAGCTTTTCTCAAAGCTGGGAAAAGGAATGGGGTTGATAACATAATACAGTTTATAGAACTATGATAATACAATTTACAGAAATATTCATAAAAAGTATAAGAATACCTTACTACAAGGCGTTTGAAACACCATAGTTAGTCCATTTTCATGTAGAATGACGCATAAATAAATATGAGTTCTTTTGGAAGTAGTGGTGAAGGGAATGGATTCTTTTTCTTATTCTTATTATAATCATGATGATGATGATCATCATCATTATCAATATCATCATTTATATCATTACTATTACTACCATTATCATTATCAAACTTGTAACTATTATCATTATTACATCAACCGATCTTTACAAACAAAATTCCATATTATCATTATTAACATCATCATTATTATTATCATTATTGTTATTATCATTATCATTATTATTATCATTATATCATCATTATCAATATTATTATTATCATTATTATTCTGATAATGATATACAATAATTATGCCTTATTATGTTGTGATCTACTGGCTAATTGCAAATGCACATCATTTGCATAACCAAAATTTAAGGCTACATTTTAGGGGCTAGACACGTTCTCAGGCAGGTATTTATTAGTCGAATGAAAACATTCCTCTATGACAAAGATAAGTACATAAAACATTCCTATAGAAGTCTGAATTTTGACATAATATCAGCGTGTAACAAACTAGGGTTATTGAGTAAAGCTGTAAACATGGCGGACGGCACTGATCTCATAATTGGGAAAGGGGTGTGGTCCAAACTCGTATGGACAAAAGCCAGGGAACTCAATGACCAGTATTGGAAAATGATAAGTACAATCCATGCTGAGAATGATATAATCAGATGCACTCTCCCCAGTACCAGGTATCTATCTTGGTGGAAACTCTCTGACGTATATGCCTCGTAAATACACATCTGTGAATGTATTGTAAGGATTATCTCTCACACACGTCTGCTGAAGTCAGATGATTTTCGGTTACCTGATCTATCACACAGTCACAAAACTTGCATAATGTGTGATTTCTATCTTGTAAAGGATATCCACCATTTACTCATGCAGTGCTCAGGGGTTCAAGGTAAGAGAAAAGCCACGTATGAGCAAATTGTTGAATTTATCTCACACTTACGTGTAATTTTCCAAAGAGCAACACAGTTAAGTAATGTTATGGCTTCTGGGTGGACCAATTGAAGGGTTTAGTGACTTATAATCGGAGAATTTATTTTAGGTACATTATATAGCTGGGAACTGGATTTATAGTATAAGCCATACACACTCAGTAATATGAATGGTATTGGTTAGGGACTGGCTAACACGGGAGTCTGTACATTTAAGAATACGACTATTATACGGTTTTAAGGATTTTGAGTAAAGTCGCCCAATACAAAGGCGCAGCCAGGCTCATGCAAGTAAGCATGTGTTCTACATGGCTTTCTGTATAGAAGGTGTATCAATTCGGAGTTTTTTGCTTTGTTTCCTTTTTGTTCTGTTTCTCTGTAACGTATTTCTTAGTATTTAAGTATTGCCTAGTATCAACATTTGTCGAGTTTCTCTTTTGTAACACCGTTTGTGTAAATTAGTGTAAATATATCTTTCATGTTGTATGACATGGTCACTAAATACTACTAGCAGCCTATTATACAATGGTGCTTCCACAGTTAAGTAACCCCGCAGTGTGTGCCCTATACGAAAAGGCTCGAAAGGTAAATCGATTAATTCTCGCAACGGTCAAAGCAGCTTGACAATTATGATGACATTTTGTAGGCAAAAGCAACGAAACATTTGACGGAGAAATTATATTTAGAACAATGCCCACAACTATCTTTGAACTATCTTGTGAAATCCTTATTACTTCCAGAGTTAGAATCACAACTAGCATGGAACCGAAGAAAAATTCTAGAGCACTTAAGCGTGAATGGGTTACAACATATACCATCCCTAGGAAGCACAGTTAACACATAAAGATCGACGGTCTATGCGACAAACGTTATACAGGTGAACTTGGATATGACCGACCACTGTACGACGGATTTTTGCATATGACGGACTATATGCTTGGTCCCAGTCTGATGCATATCAAGTATTCGTCATATGTATACGACGGATTTTGCATATGACGGACCAATTTTCCTCGTCCCATTGAGTCCGTCATATCCAAGTTCACCTGTATATCTAGCGATAAACATTATTGATACGGATAAAAAGAGGTAAAAAAGATGAACATACTGCAGATGAATGGCCCCAGAATGACAAGTGCACTTTAATAATTGATAATTACTGTTAAATAAACCAGGAGAGTTGTATGTAGTGTTCTGAGTAACATTTCTTATTTAAGACATTTTCCCAACTAAGCTTTTGCATGAAATATTTTGCATGAACTGTCCGGCTCTTTTAGCCGATTTAGCATTTATGGGTTAAAGTGATGAGAACATTGGGTTCTTTAACAGTCCTAATTGATTATCATTGGCTTTCGCCTGACTTTACAAACTCATTTTCAAAGGAACTCACACATCTCAACCCTTGCAGCTTTGGAGTTACAGCTTAGACTTGAATTGTGCTAATTATCCTGAGCGATAATCAGTTGTCAGTGGCAACGCATGAGACCACTCGGTTATCATGGCAAACACCACACACTAATCTGAAAAGGTTTGGTGACAGGGCCTTCTGCGCCTATGCACAAAGCCTTTGGAATGAGCCCCCGACAACATCAGCAGAAAACATCCTGAAAGGAGTTTAATTGGATATATGACCATAGACATCTGTTCACTGACTATTCTTTATATAAAAGCGCTTTTGAACATTGTAGGTGGAAAGGGCACTATATCAAATATCACTTATTATCAGTATGGCAGGTGAATCTCCTGCTATAGAACCCATCATCATCTGTCTTTGAAGTTATTCAATCTACTTTGTTGCACAGTGTATGGTGTTATTGATACCTACACACTCCTTGTTAACACACCACCTGTTATCGCGTGTATCACATTTCTCATATATATATATATATATATATATATATATATATATATATATATATATATATATATATATATACATATATATATATATATATATATATATATATATATATATATATATATATATATATATATCATAATGTTTAAAACGATAAAGTGACATATTTGAATCATCTTTTACTTTTCATGAAGGAAAACATTTTTAAGTTTTCTAAAAATATACTTACAATTGTATTTATGACAATTTCAGTGGTTTTGTTGCTCTATTTATAGCAGGAAACGTGAATTTGTTGATGGTTCATGACAGGAGGTTAGACAAGTTTTTTTTTAAAGAAATCTCACTTATTTCTTTTTCAAAATCTAAGTAAAGGTATTCGGTTTATAGTCTTATATCCACCAGAATGTTCACACAACCTTACTTCCCTAGTAGGCCTGTAAACACGGAAAACATTTCATTCCCTCGAGGGATATTCCAGAGCAGCTGGCAGCATATAGCGCACAAGCTCTTAGCACTGCCTCATTGATGCTACGTACCCATTTTGCAGCTGGGAAGACTGAGGCAGTTTGGAATGAACTGTCTTGCCCTAGGACAGACCAAAGTGCCCCCGCCGGGAATTGAACCAGCAACCTACTGATCACTAGTTTGACACCTAACCAACCGAGCTACTTTGTACCCAGTATACAGACATCTTGATCATGATAGATATAACAAACTTTGTTTTTTTAATTCAATGTTTTATATTTAACGTTTTAAAGAAGAGACAAAATTGAAATGTCTGGTCTTGTCCCTTTTTGCCTTATATAAGTTTACTGTTCTCCAAAAAATACCAATTCAAAATTTTCTAACTACTTAGAACCTACCTCATTCACTATATAAGCAATATATATATATTATATGGAATCGAATAATTATTCTTTGCACCACTGTTGAAAAACAGTTTATATTTTGAGACATATTGTGCTCTTTATATATTAGTTATGCAGTTGGTCATAGTGTTCAATCAATGAGTAGGATAGCTTAAAATGATTAGCAAATAAGGGGAAGAGTAAGAGTACATTAGATATGTCTTCACTGATCATCTCAACTGATCCTTAGAAAACGATATATATATATATATATATATATATATATATATATATATATATATATATATATATATATATATATAAATAAATATATATATATATATATATATATATATATATATATATATATATATATATATATATATATATATATATATATATATATATATATATAGTGTTGTCATTGATATGAAATTTTATCGATTCGATTAATTGATATATTTTTCGATTCGATTCGATTCGATGCGCCATAAAGTGCTTATAGGGCACAATTATTCATAGGGATGTCATTGATATCCCTTTATTTTGGTTGGATACCCTATGTCTTGGCCATATGCCTGACTGAGTAAAGCATACCATTCCTTCCAATTTCGCTTACAAAAGCCATAGAAAATACTTCAATATCTAGTCATAGTTTCACTCTGTACTACTTTAACAGGAAAATGTCTGGGAAAAGTGTAATTTTTATTAAATTATATAAATAATCATATGCCATTATTGGGGTACAGAATATCGATTATTTCGATTCGATACCCAACCATTCGATTCAATTTAATTGACAAACTGAAAATGTCGATTTATCGATTTGTCGACTATCGATGACATCCCTATATATATATATATACATATATGTATATATATATATACATATATATATATATATATATATATATATATATATATACATATATATGTATATGTATATATATATATATATATATATATATATATATATATATATATATATATATATATATATATATATATATATATGTATAGCAGATCTGTATGTTGTCTAACATAACATACAGAACTTAAAGTATAAGCAACCAATCCAAATATGTTTATGAGAGAAAGAATAACAAAACAGACACAAAGACTGAAAATAAAAGACTTCACACAAACAAAGAGCCATGTCTGAACCTTTTAACAAAGTCACATACTTAAGCTAAATTTAAAGGGGATGGGGCTCGAAAGGCCACACAAATTGACTTGTTTCATGGCGTGCAGTAGGAGATCTGTCTATGGATAATAAGACCGCCATGGGCGTCCTACAAGTTATGAAGAATTCCAGACTGAAACAAGTTTGTCTGATTTCAGATGATGGAGGACGAGTTTATCTTTGACTACTGTGATGAAGCATTTCAACCATCAAAGTTTCAGTGTCTTCTGCATCACGGGAAGTTAAGATGAAATCATCCGTATCATCATCCAAACCATTGGAGTCTGCTGGAATCTCTGAGAACATCAAAAAGACAAAGCTACACGCAGTGCTGTATGGAATGTGGATTACATACCTCCACGTTGAAAGATCATGTCCTCCGGTACCACATTTCAAAGGTTTACTGGTTCATCTACCCTCTATGAGCATGTTGGACATGCCGAACCTTTGAGATCAAGTCACATGCAAGAGACCATGGTCCCTACTCTGACAAGTACAGTTAGGAATATGCGGGTTTAGAACTTAAACTTTTCGCAGACCTGCGTTCCAGAATAGGTGTCACAACCAATGAACAACTTCTGTAGCTGGTTCACGGAGAGAGGTGGGGAGCGGGAGCTGCAGTTGTCAATGAGGAGGAGTTACTTATGATGAATGGTTAAGACCAACTGCAAGGTTCCTTGGTTCTACTTGTATCTGAAGGGCCTTGTGTATAAACTCATTGACTGTAGTTAAATATTCACAAATATAGCACCCACAAAAACTTCCATGAGAGTGGAATTCCAAAATAGAGGCAGTGCCCACTACGCCCATATTCCGAGAACAGCAACTCCTGAATCAATACCAGAACTGGTAGATAACATAGATAGGGTGATTCAAACAAATGTTCCGGATGATCATTCATATCCAGAACTATACCATCTTGTAACCTCTCTACAAACTCACTGTCACGCTAAATATTGCACTCCTCATCCTCAAGCAAGATGTAGGTTTTGATTTCCTAGACCAATATGCAGTAAAACTCAAATTTATGTACACAGTAATATATACATAGAAAAGGAAGCTTTTATGATACCTAAAGGAATAAGAACTCTCAGTCTATAAATGCATACAATCCGTCTTTATTATGGCATTTTCGATCAAATATGGACATACAACTGGTAAATGATGCACAAAGTGTGGCTTATTACATTTGCTCCTACATATGCAAGAGTGGGTCTGATGAATTGAGAACTGCCTCTGGAAACTTTATTAAAGATGTCTTGAAAAGAAATCCACTAATGCCCAGTAAAATTGGATTAACTGTTTAGCGACATCGCTGAATGAGTGCAAAAAAGGCCTCATACCGACTACATATGATTCAAATGTCTCTGCAACTATTTTACCTCAATGTCCGTATACCAGATAAAAGATACAAGGAACTTAAATCCCAAGCTGAACTTTATACTTTAAATGAGAATTCCACAGATGTATTTTGTAACAACACAATTGAATATTAGCATGCAAGGCCTTTATCTCTAGAACATCTATGTCTTTTTTACTTTGCTTCATGGTTTAAGCAGTGCCCAAAACCGCATCAAGTCAACTATGATTTGCGGTATATCAATATTCCCAGTTAAAATATATGATTTTCGAAAAATGGCAAAACTATTTATAGTACACTATCCTAGTTTTCCAGTAAATTCAAATGAATATATTTATAATTAACTTATGTTGCTTTTATGACATAGAAGTGAGAATGACCTCATTGGACCTTATGATACTGCTCAAGAAGCATCTCAGAATAGACAACATCATTTGGACGGATCAATAAATCCTACATATTTTTCATTTGCAAATTTGAAATTGAAGCTGTCTGACAGTAAACCTGGTGATGATGTCTATGACAGTTCAGTTGTTAGTAATTCACCTTGTCAAGATGTCAACACCTTCTGTGGGTATAATTTACAACCCCACATAATGAATGACCTACCGGCATGCAGATTGTCGCAACAAGATCTAAAATATGCAATTGATACTCTAACCCCATCTCAGCATCAAGCATTTGAATTGGTTACAAATAATCTTTTTGAAGATTCACAACCCTTGAGACTTTTTATCAGTAGTGGAGGCGGAACAGGAAAAAGTTTTCTTATGAATGTGATAATTGCATATATTCAACATTTGCATGCCATTTTATGTGGTAAATTCCTTGTTACTGCTCCAACTGGTACAGCTGCCAGAAATATTCATGGTCAAACAATTCATTCCCTCTTAAATATTCCCGTTACTACATACAATTAATATGTTCCAGATTCCCCTCAAATACTTCAGAAGCTCAGAAATAATTTTCTTGGTGTCCACACAATAATTTTAGACGAAATAAGCATGATCTCATCAGAAATGTTCACTATCATCAGCAGAACACTGAGTCAGGTAACCAGTAGTGATCAATCTTTCAGAAATTTTAATGTTATAGTTATAGGTGATTTATTCCAATTGCGTCCTGTGCGTGGTAAAGAAATCTATAAAAATCATATCCTATGACATCCATTTCAACCCGTTCTTCTTTTAATAAATGTCTGACAGGCCACTGACAAAATCTTTTCAAGATTACTCGATAGAGTTTCCCTACTCAAGTTCTAGAACACTCGGACGTTGAAACAGTGAAAAATACGGCAGGGAAATGGACAAAATATTCCACGATGACAGTGGCACAAGGGGACGTAGAATTGGCAGTCAGATCCTATCAACTTCACTCTGTTAAACCGGTCCATTTAGTTCATTTCAACACTGTAACCTGAATTAATCTTCCCTTAACCATTATCCAAAATATGAACAGAAATGTTTGATACATATTATGTCATTTTTTTCAAAATTTCAGGTCATCATGAAGACTGGGCAGCAGTCATTCTAGTTAATGAAAGGCACTTGCATGAAGATATGTGGTCCAATCCAATACAGCGATTCAGTAGAACACTATACAGACCCAACAAGTGTTGGAAGGACCCTACAGGATGCTTTATCTGCAGGCACTTTTAGCACAGTTGAAGGGAAAGTTGTTCAGGTAATATATCTTCAACAACAATCAAGCAATTTGACATTTGAAAAGTATGGTCTCATGACGATTGAAAACTACTTTGGCTCTTTTCTTTACATCTAATTTTCCTAAGCGGTATGAGTCCTAAATAAATTCTTCCAGTTTTCATGTAGCTTTAGAGCCACCTACCATCTATTTTAAAATTGAAACAAGTCCTACACAAAGACCTTCCTAGCCTAGTCATATCAAGCAATATAATTCTCTCTTTTACTAGCCCAAATTTATACCAACCCTAAGATGTCTCCCATACATGATCCAGTATTGAGTCATCAGATGCTCAGCATGGGTTATTGAGGTTTTTGCCTAATCAGGGTGACCACCATTAGATATTGACCAAAAGATTGAAATCGGAATTAAGATAAGCATTTAATTAATTCAGACTTAGTACTAGCCTAAGGTTACCCTGTAGAGAGGTAGACTCTCTCTCTCTCAATATATATATATATAGCTAAAGAACTAGCTCTTGATCTATCCAATATTTTATCAATATATGTGTCTTAGATGAAAATAATTCAGGCAGGTTGAGCTGTTGACCTTTTCCCTTTGATATGTTACAATAGATACAGTACTGGTGTGAACCATTTCATGTGGACTGAATTGTTTTAATATTTCATTTTAGATATCTGCTTTAAAGTGAATATCTGATGGGAAATTCAACATCAGAGTCATTTCGATGATCGACCGTGCTTATACCATTCCAGTGAAGGTAGCCCTCTTTGGCAAAGAGGCAGAAAATCCCCTAAATAGGATACCATAAGGATATCGCACTGCTATGCTTGTTGTATGCAAAACAAAAGTGGGCAGGGGCAGTCAACTTATGCTGAAGCATTGGGTACAAAGCCATTAGCTAAAATCAAAGTAAGCAAATTTTATCAAATAACAAAAATCTGGAAATCTGTTTTTTGATGGAACCAGTCCTTTTAAATCCTGGCTGAGGCATGTGATAGAGTTACCAGATACATCTATTTAGGTGGTGATTTTCCCTGTATATCATTTCAATCAATTGACTCATTTTTTGCAAGTTTAGTGATAATTTTGATATTCTTTACTGTGAGCATAATAATGTAAACAAAGTTTAAATATCTCTAAACTGAAATTCACAAAATTTCATGGTTTCATTATATACTAGGTACTCGGAACTTGCCTAAATGTGACGGATTATATTTCACCTGAGACGTAATTGAAGCACACATGAATGTGATATTAGTATATTTTTTCAATGTATGTATGATATGTTTTTCAATAATTAAAGACTTATCTAGAAAAAGGCAGAAAAGAGCGTACGCCAACATTGATAGACTTGCTAAATAGCAGTCAATGTTTTTCTTTCAGTGACCCCCCATTCATGAACTTTTTTGCATTTTTCATTTTAATTTTCAGTGTGTTGCAACAAGAAGCTGGATGAAAATTGAAATGTGCATCTTGCAATGACGTCGTGGAGAATCCGAACACTTGGGGGAATGCAGAACTGACCTTCGGTCTTCAAAAGGAGAAAAAAACAATAACTGGATGAAAACCAGATCTTCTTACACTCGTCCAGCTGCCTGATTTTAACACCTAAACTGGTGCTACATTGGAGGATGCATTTGAATCTGAGTTGCCACCAGTATCACAAGTGTGTGGTAAAATTAGTTTACACAAAAACAAAATATTGAAAATTCAAATGAAAAGAAAAATTATAGAGTAAGAAAAGCTCAATCAAAGATCAACGTTAGTATCCAGTATGACTTATTCCATATCTGTAGATGTGTTACGTAAAGATGGCAGCTCTTCATGTTTTAAGTTTATGAAAATGTTATTACTATGTTCATTCCATGTGTGTGCAAATAAATATCCAGGGTGTGGGTTGGGGAATCTGTTAGCAATTATGAACGAGCAACACCTCAGCTACATGATCATAAGAGTTTCAGTTCTTATAACATACTAACCTGGCTTGAACGCGCTCGGTGGGCAAAGTTACTATTTAGAACCATTTCCACATAGTCTCAAATCTCATTAGTAGGCATAAAGGCAGCCATATGAAACCCTTGGGATATTTACTGAAGTAATCAACCAAAGAATAGAGAGATGTTTATGGAATCTTGAGAATAAAGCCAGGAAGGATGTTGAATGCGAATTGGGGATGGAATTCAAAATGGAGGAACTCCTTATTGCCAGGGAAGATAGGTAGGTCAAGGCAAAACGAAACTGATAAGTGGACGTATCGAAACTACTGGGACGTCCTAGCGCCACACAGCAAGTACGACCCAACGGATGATCCATGGTGCCTGATTAAAAAAAAGGCCTACAGTCCAACGTGCTACCATATATGCAATCTATACATGTATGCCATGGGGATGGAGAAAGACTTTCCAACGAAGATGTTGAGGAGGCAAATGATGAAACCCACAAAAGGGTATACAGCAAAGAATGAAGTCATGGTGACTGGCACCTTGACGGTAGGGCCACAGGAGAAAGCTGGGAGGACTTCAGAATGTGACAAACCCGTGTGTAACACATCAGACAAGATACTCGGGCGTTAAGACGTAGAGTATGGTTTCCCGGCAGTAGGGCCACAGGAAAAGGCTGATGGTATGATGATGGCGCCACAGGAAATGTCAGAGTCATCTATAAGGTCAGTGAGAAGGAAAAGCGCAGTGAAAAGGAAGCTAGTGAGAAGGGTATAAAAAGAGGAGACAAATATGATGAGACTAGGCGAGGGTTAAATGACATAACACATAGAGAGAGTGTCATCCAAGAAAAACTGAAAGAGGCAAGTAATAGTTACACAATGTTTTCCGAACCATACTATAACGGTACCCTAGACAATGGTGGTGATGGGGAGAAAGATAGAACCACTGCACCTGAGACGACCCCGGGGCAAGGCAGGCATGCACAAGCAAAGTAACGGTGACAAAGGTATCTGATAGGGAAACTTCAAATGTTCCACTACGCACATCACCCCTGAAGTGAGTAGACGCGACTCAAGGTACAGGCAAAGATAGTGAAATATCAGAACCGAGTCTCAGCCAAGAGTCATTCCTGAAGGAAATCCAAGAAATTCACGAGAAGTTAGCTGCCCACAAAACAACACAGAAACAGCTTACATCTTACCTGTGTAAGGTCTTCATAAAAGAGCATGGCCCCAACTGTATGAAAACAAACGTGAACGCAGACATGCAGAACATAGAACATGAGAACCAAGACATCTCTTTCTGGGACATGTGCTTAGTAGAAGTGAAAGACGCCCGAAACGGGACAGAACCTGTGAGCCCAGCGGTAAATGATAAACCCAGTTCTAGAAGATATTAACAGAAATAAACCGAGCGAAGATAAACTCCATGAAAGGTTGTAACGATACTTAAGGAAGATGAAAATGCCTTACCGAAGTGCAAGTTTAAAAAACACGTAAGGCCGTACTGGTGTGCAGATTTAGAACTTAAACTGTTTCACTACCAGGGCTGGTGCAATGCAGGTAGGCCAAGAGAAGCAGGAAATCATAGAAGAATCAAATATGTAGAATGTAATAAAGTTTCATAAAGCATTTAAGGACTTAAACTAAAACGTACGAGCCCAGCGGGCACTGTACGTACAATGTACGTACATTGTACGTACAGTTTAGGTTCGCACTCATGGACGTACAATGTACGTACATTGTATGTACGGTTTAGGTTCGCACCCTGTACCAAAACGGAACATTCGGATTACGAACGGTTTAGGTTCAGATAGATTTTCCCCTAACTATCAGAAATCAATGTGCGTATGGTTCTGGTTTTTTACCTGAATGTAATACGGGTCTGTACGTACAATGTACGTACGGGTCCATACGTACAATGTACGTACATGTCCGTACGTATATTGTACGTAAATGAACTAATTACGGTTGATACAGTAAATTACCTTTTTTTGAGAAGGCAGGTAGATAGTTATGGCAATCTCCATTTCAAATTGTATGAGAATTCTATAAAATTTATTCCCTAAGTGTCTACAATACCAATAACCATGTTTGAGCAAGAGAATTGATAAAAAAGCCTAGAAACTGAATGTAGGTCACATGGCATGATTTAGTGCAGAATCAAATGGTATAAGTTAACTTCAGATTCAGACATGGTATATATTTGAACCTTAGAAGACCAACACATGGAATGGAAACCAGCCGGTCAACCTGAACATGCTAGCCTCAACCAGTGTCAATTAATAGTCGCTAATAGGTGCTCTGGGCACCCCCAGCAGGTGGTGGAGATAAGGTTTCTCTGTAATGTAATCGATGCGGGAGCCCTGATTGGTCCTTGTTCCCACGTGACCTCGTGCTGCTGCCTTATCTGCTAGTCCTGGCATGAGGCTAGCATGTAACTACCCCATAAACATGCCAATGTTGGGCCGACGATGGGCCAATGTTGGGCCAACCATCTGCCAACCATTGGTGCGACGTTGGGCCAACGTACCAATGTCCACCTGCCCCAACATCGGGCCAATGTTGGGGACATAATGCCAACATCATTCCAACATTGGGCCAATGTTGGTCAACGGTTGGCATGCCAACCATATTTTTAGCAACTGGATAATCACAGAAATGCTATTTTTAGAATTTGCCAGCGTTGGCCCGATGTTGGGGCAGGCGGACATTAGTACGTTGGCCCAACGTCGCACCAATGGTTGGATTACCATCGGCATGTTTACTGGGTATAGGGCATATAGTAATTGGTCTCTCGTTACATATCCATTCTTTTCTTAATCCAAGATTTGAACAGAATACTCCTTCAAGGGGAACACTGATCAAGGAATTCCTACTTATTTGTACTTACTATAAATGATGATAGGGAAATCCTATGTGAGATTCACTTCAGAATTTCCTTATATGTAATGTAAAAACTCCTACTTTAATTCAGTTTTGTTATTGGACTGTACGTACAATGTACGTACAATGTACGTACATTGTACGTACGGCTATGTACGTACATTGTACGTACGGACCCGTACGTCCAAAAAACTTTCATTCCGAATGTTATCCGTACCAAATCCGTATGTACGGGCTTGTACGTACAATGTACGTACATTGTACGTACATTTGCCCGCTGGGAGGAGGAGAGAATTGAAAAAGTTGTGAGAATTGCCGAAATAAGCCTAAACATTTCTGAAAGATTCTAAAACGCGAGAAGGCAGGCACCAAAGTGACAGTCTCTACAATAGAGAATGAACATGGCTAGGTTGCTACTGAACCTAATGAAATTCTGAAAGTATGGGAAACCCATTTTAGCATTATGTACACCCAAGGCCTCACCTAGATATGACGAAGAGCATTATCAAACTGTTACTAGGTCTATTAACTCATGGTTAAATAATGATGAATCTGACGATTTTACGGATGAATTTTTTACACAAAACGAGATTACACAAGGTAAAGGGAAAGCGCCCCGTTTTAACGGTATAATGAAAGAGCACATATCAGCGGCAGGATATATTATGATTGAAATTCATTACCACCTTTTCTCGTGGATATTGCAACTTGAGTATATCCCATTAAATTACCCATTTATAAAGGAAAAAAATACATCGACTCTGAACCCTATTAATCACAGAGGGGTTACTCTGTTGAGTATTTTAATAAACTTTTTGAGGTAATTTCGTGGCAAAGGATGCAAGGCTGGTGGAAAGAGAAAGGGATAATATAACTCCTTCAGGGTGCTTGTAGGAAAGGTGTGTCATGTACACATACAGCCGTGCTTCTCCAAGAAACTTTTGCGGCGAATTTGGCTAAATATGATCAGGTTTATGTTGCATATTTCGACGTTAGCAAAGCTTTCGATAGAGTATGGGTGGACGGTCTCTTTTAGCAACTACATATGCTCGGAATTAAAACTTGTGTGCAGGGTGCGCATCCATAATATGTTTTCAAATTGTTATACGATGCGATGTGGAATCCATCAGGGTGGATACCTTTCGTTGATTAAATATGTTGCGTATATTAATTCACTGATTGTTACTCTAGAGGAGTCTGATTTATGCTGTAATATAGAACGCATCAGGACGGCTCCCCTAGGATACGCAGATGATGTGGCTGCGGCAAGTGTACCTAAATATAAGATGGATAAAATACTATGTGTGGTGGATGAACACAGTTGAAAATGGAGGTATCAATTTAGTCTATGGTGAATCAGAGAATCAGGGCAGATTGGCAAGTAAAGATAGACACTATAAACTTGGCAACGATTATATCAAAGAGAAAAGAGACTACAACCATCTTGGTCTAAAAACTGTTTTTCAGATAATTATGATAATAGGATTGAAGATAAAATTACAAAAGGAAGAAAAACCTTTTTTGCTGCAGTAGGAAATGGGGTTAATAAAGGTGGTGTGAGTATGAAGATATACAGCCTGAGCTTTTGAACAATGCTGGTACCTATTGTAACATATGCCACTGAAATGTGGGTAATGACCGTCACTGACATAGATAAAGTCGAATCTCTTCAGAAATTAATAGCTAGGAGGTGCCAACGTTTCTCAAACTGGTCACCAAGCGCAACCAGCTATGCATGTCTTGGCTGGATTCGGCTTGAGACCTATATTAATCTAAAGAAGCTTCTGTTCATAAGGACAATAGCCCAAATGGATGAAAATGCAGTATATCCATGAGTCCTCACATGCAGGACGACAAACTTTAATGAACATATTGATGAATGTACAACAAACAAGCAGAATAGTCCAATATTTGATATTTAAAGAATAGCCATTGTATATGGGCTATATGACGAAGTGATAAGAATGGTCGGTGGGGTTATGTCCTATAGTAAACAGGAATGGAAACGTATTGTCTGGGGAAGTGCCTGGCAGATAGTGAACCAGGACTGGTACCACAGACTAAATTTCTTCAATAATGGAGATTTAATGAGCAGAGTAATAGAAACCTCAAAATATATAGTATGATGGCAGATCTCAGGTGTCAACAGGCACCTAATGCGATCATGTGAGATAATGGTAAAAATCGTATGTAGATGCAGTGAGCTGAAGTCGGTTGATCTCAGATACAAAAACCTATCCTTCTCAGATAGAATATGTGAACTGTGTGATGAATATGCTATAGAAAATGCGAAACATGTAGTTATGCAGTGCAATTATCTTCAACCAATACGAGAAATAATGCTGAACAAAATCAATGACATCCCTGATGGTTTGGGTGATTACATAATACGTAATAGTCCAGATATCTTCCTAACACTAATGGGAAAACCAGTAGATGGAATAAACTTTTATGTTATGTTTAAAGTATGGAAACTTGCCTGCATAGCTATCAGCAGAATGTACAGGACAGTTATCAGAAAACGTAAAGGTATAGGTTAATATAACCATCTTTAAATATATGAAGTAGAAACTTATTTTTGGTTCCTATTAACACAATCTTGACCTATGTGATATATTTTTCTACTGTGACAGCGATAAGAAATACATGTATAACAGTATTTTATTCAATTTTATTTTCACCCCTGTTCTCTTCTATTGTTTAACCATATTACATACCCCTGTTCAAATAGATGCTAGTATATATATACGTTACAGGGTATATACCTGCATACTAATTGTATTAGTATGATTTTGTAAATAATATATACAGTCAATAAACATACAATGCAATACAACAAAAAAAAGTAAAAATATGTGCATGCACATCTTACCACCCCGACTTTGTTAAAAATTACAATACTGAACTAATTGACTTAATGATAAACATAAGACATAATATAGGATCGTTATATTCGTGTGTGAACCATCTCCAAAAGCGCCATCTGAGTAGTGGTATTCTAATCCATGTACTAATCTACCACTTATGCCCTTACTACCTTGTTTCATTACTACGCAACCACCTTACAAGTGAAACTAAGGGTTCAAGATAATCAGATCGGGCCATGAACGGTACGACAGTGATCGTCAAAATAGGTCTATTGCAATCGTACTTTCTGAAAACCACGCGGATTACGCGCTAAACAAGCGTCGCCACGCTGCTGTTTATCGAACTTACGTGTCATTGAATATCCGTCCTGATTGGTATATAGCAAAGAAGGAACTCATATCCACCATGATTACGTGTATCATCCGAATTTGGTTGTACACCGTGAGACATGTATATATCATAACACGGATGTACATGTGTCTATGTATTGTACGTATGGTTATCAACTGACCATTAATTGTGACTAGATACGAATTTTGAGTACAAAATAGAACAAATATTACCGGATTGTAATATTAGAGAATTGGAGCCACTATTTAAAGTCGCCAATATAACTTCCACGTTAATATTTCGAACTTTACAGTAAAGCGCAAACTAATGGGATAATTACCTGTATTCCAAAAGGGGGAAAATGTTGCAACGACTTGAAGAATTGGAGACCGATAACTTTGCTTAATTCTATATATAAATTCTATTCAGGCATTCTAGCAGAACGAGTCAAAAAACTTTGACCAAAACTAATCCAGTTAGATCAAAAAGGTTTCATTGATGGTAGGTTTATAGGTGAGGATACACGAATAACGTCAGATATCATAAATGAATGTAACCATCAAAAAACAATGGGTTAATTATATTGATAGACTTTGAGATAGCTTTCGATTCGATATCATCGAATTTTATTCTGAATAGTCTTAAAAAATTTACTTTCGGAGATGACACAATAAAATGGGTCAAGTCGTTGCAGATAGATTCGACATCCAAAATTTTACAAAACGGACATCTTTCAGACACTGTAAATTTGGGAAGGGCTGCAGGCAGGGTGATCCCATATCACCTTACCTGTTTTCTTGGCAGCCAAATTTTTAGTAGAGGCCATCAGATCAAATACTAACAAAGAAGAACTAACAATACATAGAAAATAACACAAACTATCCCAATACGCTGATGATACCACCCTTTTCCTCAAATATAGTGAAAAAAATATTAGAAGCTGTATGAGGACTCTTAAAGAATTTGAGTTGATATCGGGGTTGAAAGGAAACACTGAGAAAACAAAAGTTGTTAGAATTGGGGACATAAGGGACAACAGGATAAACCTTTGCACAGATTAAGACTTAATTTGGAACAATGAATTCACTTCTTTAGGCATAACATATGATGTGCAAAATATGGAAATACATAACAGAACTAAATATTGATATCAAAGAAATTCACAAACTAATCAATGCATGGAACGGCAGAAACATCACTCCGCTCGAAAAAGTAACATTAATGAAAAGTCTTTTGATCTTCAAGATCACACATATCCTGTTGTCCTTACCTACACCAAAGGATGAAACCCTTGAAAAATTGGACATTCTTTTTAGGGATTTTATTTGGAATAGTAAACCACTCAAAATACGTAGGGAAATACTTGAAACTATACACAATTTTATAGGCTTAAAAATGACTAATTTAAGAACATTTGATCAGTCTCTGAAAATATCATGGCTTAGGCGTTTAATAGATCACTCAGATGGATGGGAAGAACTTCCAAGAAAATTCAATGTAAATAACATACCTTTATTTGGTTGCAATTACCCGAAAGTACTACTAAAAAATCATTTTGGAGGGATGTTGTACTGGCCTGTGAAATATTACAAACAAAATTCATTCTGGACAATCATGGAACCTTACTTAAAAATGTTGAATTAGCATATAAAAGTTTATATTTAAATTTTCTGGAATTTGAGAGATTAAGGTTTGATGTATCGAGGCTAAATATGAGACATGATAACACTATAAAATATAGGCCATACATACCGTATAAACTCTTTAAAATGGGATATAACAAGAAAGGTTGTGCAAAAATTTACAGAATTTTAATGGATTTTAATCACAACATTGGTGCTGAGATTCAAAAGAATTGGGAAGACATCTTATATGAAGACTTAACAATTCAAAGAATAGAGAGATCTTTCAGAAATCTACACAACATGGAAGAGGGCTCATACATAAAATATATACAGTTCAAAATGCTCCATAGAAGAATAGTTACATACAAAAGATTATGTGATATGGGAATAAAAGAAAAAAGCTCAAGCCACTATTGTCCAGAGGCAAAAGAAACATTGGAACATGCCTTCATATATTGTAATGCAGCCAAGGACATATGGAAGGAGGTTGAAAACTGGTTAAAACACATGTTGATAGACATATAATAATAATGAGTGTCGGTAAGATTTTAGGGGTATACAAAAGTGGCAACGTTGTAGACAAGACAATAATGGCAACAAAAAGGGTAATATACAGAAATAGACAAAAGGGTAAAACATTCAGCATTAGAGAAATAAAGGCATTATTGAAATCACAGATGCAGTGTGAAGAGTACCAATCAGTTATTGATAACGCTTACGACTGTTTTCAAGAAACGTGGGAATGTATATATAATGTGTTATAATGTGAATTGATGATGTTCACAATTCACCCGATATCCTATTTTTGAAAAATATTTATGTGATAATATATCATGTGAGAGGAAATGATATATATAGATTTGAACTATAGTATGTTATATGTAGAACTGCGCATGTATATACAAGGTTGATGAATATTCTTGTGTGATGATGAAAAAGAAAAGAAAAAAACAGCAGTATGCGAAGTTAAAAAAAAAGTTCCACAATAGCAAATGTAATTGCATCCATACTACCGCAGTGCCACAAGTGTAACTAAAAGAGTTTCCATTTGTGTAATTTCAGCTAAAAAAGAGGAAAAAATGAATAAATTTGCAAGGACCAATTGCCTTTGACTGTCATATTTGCACAAATGATTATTCCTGTTAAAGGTCTACATTGCATTTGTGTAACACTTTCAAAAGTGCTTTTTTCTGATATTTTTGTACTTAAGTTTCCACTTCATTGTACCAAAGATGTTAATCTATTATTAAAATCAAATCACATACAGTAGCTTTTTTCAAATTTAGATAGAAGTTATTCATAATGGTAGCTTTGTAGAGGTAAAATTATAACATATTTCAGCTATAGTCTATTATTTATTTAAGTTTTGTTTGTATCTCAATATACTAGTTACAAATATGCACATACTAAGTAAATGCAAAATACACACGAGAATTGTTACCAACTGCATGAAGTCCAAGACATCGCCACAGAAGTTTCCGCATCCCACTTGTGTAGATAGAGATATGAGGGCTCATTGATGAGGTTAAAATAGTGTGGCATCGCAACCTAGACGTCATGATGTCATCTTCAGCATACGTCATCGTTCACCGTCATGATTATTTTGAAAATATCATTAGCGTTTAAAGGTGTGTGTATGCGTATTATAGTGCTCACTGGAACAAAATTACCAACTGCATGAAGTCCAAGACATCGCCACAGAAGTTTCCGCATCCCACTTGTGTAGATAGAGATATGAGGGCTCATTGATGAGGTTAAAATAGTGTGGCATCGCAACCTAGACGTCATGATGTCATCTTCAGCATACGTCATCGTTCACCGTCATGATTATTTTGAAAATATCATTAGCATTTAAAGGTGTGTGTATGCGTATTATAGTGCTCACTGGAACAAAATAAAGTGCAAGTTTATTTTTGATTTATTGCATTACAGTTGTACTTTTGAACTGTGTAAAGATGATACAAGATGGTCCATGAATGACGTAGCAAGATGGCGACGTTCAGGTTGCATGATAAGAATCCGGAGGATTTAAGTTGTGTTTGCGGGCTTGTCGCCCCCGAAGTTGAAGGTATTTTACTAGCTGCCAAAGACCAAGAACGCAAGGTTTCGGAGGATGAACTTTCGAGCGAATGCGACAAGCAGGTTCTTCTGGAAGCTAGGGAAAAGATTTTCGGGCTGGCGAAAGCTAAGGTAATGCGATGTATGGACGATGCGACGATGACAAAAGTTTTTGGGGACGCAGTTGGTAAAGAAACGCATGATCAAGCAAGTACAATGGAAAGTTTTGTGGGACAATGGAAACTAGTCGCGCGGCGTGTTGAGCACAGGATTAGTAGTGACATAATGAACCTTTTGTTTTTTGTTTTGGACTGTGATGCAGTTTTCCCTGGTAAAATTGTCAAGGAGGCCTCTCTAAACAAAGGCATCCTTAGCGAGAGTGTCGAGGATCCAAATCTAAACGATAAGTTCAGATGCGATGTCGAAAAAAAGGGGAACAAATCTACCACTGAGGTCATTAAAGACACGGCGGGAATGCAACTATGCAGAATTAGCATAATCCCTACATATCAAGCTCCGTCAGGCGGCGTCTCAACACCAGCGACTACAATTGAGCAATCGCAGGCCCCCAAGGAGCCGGGTGAGCAAACGGCCCCTGCGAGACAAACGACCACTGATATGCAAATATCGAGTACCAGCGATGCAAATGAGGCTGGTGAAAAGCCGACATGTGTGCATTGCGGGCGTGTAGAGCTATGTAAGAGTAAGTCTGTGGATCGTGCAACGTCAACTGAGGACCTTCCCAAATCATCCGAGGCGAGCAACGTGAATACCCCCGCAGAAAAGGCTAAAACAGTTAGAAGTATGGCGACTCAAACGGATAAGGAAGAGAGCCCGATTCTGAGAACTGAATTCGAGTACCAGTCGGAGTACGTAGAGGGCAAGATAGCAGGCAACGAGCGTAAGTTGACTGACCTCAACAGGTGGAGGAATGGCGCCCAGGGCAAGACCAAGGAGATAGATGGAGCGAGAAAAGAGAACACTAAGAACATTGAAGGGCTCACTAGCATGCAGAACTCGACTCAGAGCGATTTGGAGAAATATAAGGAGAGTGTTGAAGCCAGATTCATAGCCGTTTTTGCCATGATGGATGGTAAACCGGCCACGAGTGGACGGAATACTAACGGCACGGATCAAGCGGAACATAGTGCACCAGAGGACGTGAGTCTATCTGGGACATCCCTGATGAACAATCACCTCCACTCGAAACCACGGCGGACAGGGTAGCGAATAATATCCCTGCGCAGAGGCCAGCGAACAGGGGAAACACCCGAGCGAGGGGACTCCCTCCCTCAGGCAGAGGCGTGGCAGGCAATATGAGCATGGCCAGCAAGGGCAGCGGAGGTGCGACTACGAGCAGAGGGTGCGAAGCGCCGAGATCGTACAAACCGAACATTGAGATCATTGACGACGACAGCGACTACGGGATGTGCACTGCATCTTCAGGTTCCGATCGTGACGCCCCCGACGACAAGAGGCTAAGGTACGACGGCAGGGGAGAGAAAGCAAATCAGGCAGGCAACAGAATCGGCAGGAGGAACCCACCACGGCAGGACCACAACATGGCACGAATCGAGGAGGAGAAGCGAACGGATGTGGACGATGATCAGCAAGGCGACGAATCATGGTCGGATATGGTGGACGAAGCGGAAGGTTACTATTCAATGGACACCACTGCGACCGAGGGAGCGAGAGGGCAGCCCGATGATGACGGACAGCGTGGAGGCGGAATCATCTTGTCGAATGGGGACCGTAGGATTGTGGTACCAAGGAGCAACACGGGAACCGGTCGGGCCGACAACAATGCACAGGGTGAGTTAGGTAATCGTGGCGATGTGAGAGGGGCCAGTGGCGGAAGTAAGGTGCAGACTTGCAGTGCTGCCACCTATGCTGAAGTTGCTAGCGATGAGGATGAATGGTCAACTGCCGATGGCAAAGGCAAGAAGCGTAAAACGGCAGAAAAGAAACCGATCCATTCTTTTAGAGGTCTGAGGACCGTTAGTCAGAGAGAGATATATGTGCAAGGTATCGATTATAGAGGGTTCAGTAATCATACCACGGTTGAGAAGGAGGTGAAAGGTTTTTGCAAGGATAAGGGGGTGGATATTCTCTTCATTAAAGTCATCCCAGTCAAACTGGACCATAAACAAGTAGGGTGCAAGATTGCGGTCAAAGAGGCAGATTTTGACACTGTAATGGATGAATGCTTCTGGCCGGAGTTCGTGTCAGTTAGGGCATGGGTATATCGCCCCAGGGAAGGTAGAGCCCAGGCAGGCCCCAACGTTTAATTCACGCGTTTAACAAATACCGGGAGTAGGGCGAGGAGGGATTACAGGATCACTCCTTGTATGGCCTACTCAGAGGGGCGCAAGACATGGTTGTTATTAAACAAAGCAATGGGTATATTTCCAAGTTTTTTGAATGTTGTGATACTGCTCATTTTTCTTTATTTACAGTTTGTGAACCACACGTTATGCAGCTCTGGAACGGTCGACCCAAACCTCCCATACAGTGGAACACTGCAAACCTGTTACACAGCCTCGAATGTCACATGGGCAAAGCAAAGACAGCTGTCCGGATTAAATGGGGAGTATGGTAGTTTTGGGTGTCCGTCCATTCAAGGGCGAGCTATATATTCTTTGTCGCAACCAGTTGGTTGCAGTTATACTTATTATGTTTCTGAAAAGGTTCCGATTGGTATTGTAATTAGTATTGTCGTAAATAGTCTGGTGACATGTGGGATGTACAAAGTGCCGCACTCTAGCTTCGGCAGTCCCGGTAGCGTAGGAATCTCGCCTCACTCCTACGGAAGAGGCACGAAATGGTGCTGCAGCTCTAATGCTGTTTCTTGTATTAACTATAGTAAAGGGGTTTCACCATTTCGGGATGAAAACCAATACCCGTGGAGTGGCTCACATTTGAGTCAGGATAGTATTACTGGATATTACTGTAATGTTGGGACCTTGCTCGTCCCCTATAAGGGAGGTGCTGGGCGGTGTATGGTAATCTATGTAGAACACTGTGCTAGCCATATAAGATGTGCTTTACCATACAGGGTCAAAAACTATATTCACCTCATCTGTTGGTATAATAAACACCGGTGCCCGCACCGCCAGTTAAGCTCGTTTTCACATCATGAGATGGGCTGCTATACATACAAGTTATGTGGTCTCATTCATTATATGACAATGCTTGGTATGAGAATGTTCACGTACCATACCCTGTGTAATCCCTTCTGCTCTCCTTGCTATTCTAGGACTGGTACTTACGTACTTACATCGGCATTCCACTCTGATCATCTACCACGGGACACTGGACGTCGCAACCTAGCAGGGAACACACGGCAGGACCTCGATATAAGCATGCAGGCTGAGGCTATCTGTATTGATAAGTCTTGCTTTCGACGTAAGGGGTGCATAATGGACTTTCATCCAGACAGCCACCGCATCTGCATGCCCGGTCATGCCACCAACACTATATATGTTATGATTATTTGTGTACCCTTGGGTTTTTCTCCAGCGTTCCTGTGTGTAGAGCACTGCTCAGGGTACAGCGCATACTTGACATGTCCCAGTGATATTTATGGCTGGACCGGCTGTAAGGGGTATCTTATTGGGATGGCTCATAACGGGGCACTGGACCCAGCCAGTTTCAGACTATTAGCACACCGGTTACGTATGTATGGCTGTACTTTGTGCGGGGCATGGGGCCGTCACCAATGCCTTAAGTCCCATTTAAGGGCACCCTGTACTACTGAGGCGATCAAAGGGCTAGGCTATTATATGTGGTTCCACCCTTCATGGGGGCACATTGTAGATTATTGTTTCGACTGTTGTGTAAACCATCTCCAATGGATGGCTAAATTCAAAATTGGAAAGGGGATCTGTGATCTCGTGGCATTACTACCATGCGATTGTACTCAGTACTCACCATATAGGCTTGGGTTTAGTGTATGTATGGAATGTAAGGGGAGCTTGATGTCATGTAACCGGCACCGGCGCGTACAATCAACTTAACATCGCGTCGTGGAACTCTAGGGGTTTCACTGCGGCCATCCCGTTTTTGCGGGAATTAGTCAGGGTTAACGATATAATCACAGTTTCCGAACACTGGTTACATGAGAACAGGCTCTCTATGCTAGATCAGGTGTCCAATAATGTATATCACTGTAGTAGAGCTAGTCGTTTCGCTACTGCAGATAATTATGGCTGTTTCAGAGGGCAAGGGGGAGTGGCGATACTCTGGGACAAGCGCATAACGGGTATTACAGAAGTTAAGAATTTGGTACATGATAGGATCTGCGTAGTTAGAGCACAGACGACGAATGGAGGGGTTATATTCATATACTCAGTTTATCTCCCTGCTCAAGGGTCTGGTGAGGTCTTCGGCTCTGTGCTTGATGATCTCTCGGAGATGATCGAGGCCAGAGGGGAGGACTCCTCATATATTGTTTGATATAAACGCGGATTTGGGCTTTAAGGGGGGGCCAAGAAACTCCCGAAACCCCACTAAACAAGGGAACATGTTAAGTGAATTTGTCCAAGAGTTTGGGTTAACTGTTTGTAACTGCGGTCTCGATGCCCGGGGGCCCCTTGAAACTTATGTAGGGCCGACGGGATCCTCCATGATCGACTATATCATGGTTTCTGCTGACCTAGCAGATAAGGTCAGTTCTTGCCTTACCTCCAGTGACGAAGCTCTCAATACATCAGACCACAGGGCGGTCAGCATTACCCTACAGGTTGAGAATGTTAGAGCGAAGGAGGGGGATAAGAAGGCAAGCAAACTGGTGCGATGGGATAAACTATGTCAGGACGACATCCAGTCTTAATACACTAATTGCATTGAGGCAGACCTACTCGAAATTATTGGCAGGTTACAAGGTAACGAAGTAGTCATAAATAACAACACCATTGATGCATGTTTTGAGGAGATGATTACTAGGTTGAAGGTTCGTAGTAAGGTCATACCCACCTCTAGGTATAGGAAAAACCTACGCCCCTACTGGAATGAGAAGCTCACGGGCCTTAAGAGGAACAAAGTGCTTAAACACAGGGCCTGGGTGGATAAGGGGAGACCCAGAATAGCGGGTGATGTTTACTGGGAGGGTCATAAGACAGTGAGGAAGGAGTTTGTGAAGGAGCTTAGGAGAGTCCACAGAGAATATGAAAACGCTAGTGTTAATGATGTTATCAATGCGGCCGAGACAGACAGAGGTTGCTTTTGGAAATTAGTAAAGAAAAGCAGAGGAACTGGGGGGAATAGTGTAAGCTCCATTAAGAACAAGGCCGGGAAAGTAGTTAACAGTGTGGAAGAAGTGCTTGACGTATGGAGAGAGCACTTTGGTGACCTCTATACACCCAAAGAAGGGGAGGGGTTCGACACCGAACACTACGATATGGTAAACGCTAAGGTAGAGGAATGGAATAAGGGAAGGGATATTGACGGATTTCTGGCAAATGAGTTCACGCAAAAGGAGGTCGAATTTGCGATTAAGAAGTTACACAAAAAGAAAGCTTGCGGGTACGACGGCATCTCCATGGAGCATATTCTATATGCTGGGGGTACTATTAGGAGGTTGCTCACTATTCTTTTCAATCACATAGTAAGGCTCGAGTATGTCCCCGTCAACTTCCGGCGCGGGACACAAATCCCATTATATAAAGGAAAAAAAGGCTAATAATCTTGAGACTGATAGTTACAGAGGTATCACTCTGTTAACTAACTTTAACAAGATTTATGAGATTCTGATATGGGAAAGAGTTAAAGGATGGTGGGAGGAGAACAAAGTAATCTCGGACCTCCAAGGTGCTGGTCGTAAGAAACAGTCATGCGTCCACACAGCGTTGTTGCTCCAAGAATCCATTGCCGACGCCATGGAGTGCAACAAACAAGTTTTTGTGGTATTCTATGACGTCAGCAAAGCATACGACACTGTCTGGACGAATGGCTTATTCTTCCAGCTATATAACATGGGTATCAGAGGGCGCACCTGGCGCCTTCTTTACAGAGCATATTTGGACTTTAAATGTAGGGTGAGAATTGGAGATAAATGTTCGGAGTGGTATAGTATGCTATGCGGGATCCACCAGGGTGGGTTTCTTTCATCTACAAAATATATTGCCTTCATCAATCCCCTGGTGGACAAACTTGAACTCTCAGACCTATGTTGGAAAGTGGGTATCATCCGGGCCTCACCGGTAAGCTATGCAGACGACTCGCGACAGCTTGTATTTCCAAGCGCAGATTAGACTATGTCCTCGAAATAGTGTATGAGTATAGCAGAAAATGGATATTTGACTTTAACGCGGGAAAATCTGCCATAATGGTCTATGGGGAAAAAGGCCGGGATAACACCAGAAACGCAAGTAACAGAGTCTTTAAACTTGGAAAGGGGAGGATAAAGGAAAGGGATGAATTCAACCACGTCGGGGTCAAAGCATGTTTAAATCCGGAAGGGAACAGTAGAGTTGAAGAAAAGATAAGTAAGGGAAGGAGAACCCTCAATGCTACGGCAGGTCTGGGAATAAGACGAAATGGACCTAATATGGCCACCTGCAATTTAATATTCTGGGTGATAGTTATGCCCATCATCACTTTTGGAAGCGAAATTTGGCTGCTTACAGATGGGGACATTGACAAATTACAGGCCTTTCAGCGCTATGCCGGGCGCAGAATTCAAAGGTTCCCTCAACGCTCTCCAAGTAGCAGTAGCTATTATGGATTGGGATGGGTAAGAATGGAGACTTATATCTATGTCAAAAAGTTAATTTTCCTGCTCACCATGATTATTATGGAAAATACTCACAGGGTAAAGATGGTTTTGAAGGCAAGATTGGAGGTATACTTAAATGATAGGGAGGCAGGGAAACGCAATATGTATAGCAGTCCTATGTTCGATTTATTCAATACGTGCCAGAAATTCGGAGTATTAAATGAAGTCATTGGGATGATATGTGACCACAACTATTGTACCAAAATCTACCTGGTCGAAGAGAATTTGGGACAGGGCCTGGGCCCTTGACGATGCCTATTGGCGCTCCACAAGTATGATATGTAGTGATAATGACCTGTTGTTTCGCACTGTGGGGAGATCACAATACCTGACATGGTGGTACATCTCAGATAAGTGGCCTCACCACATCAGGATGTGCGAAATCCTAGCCAAAATTATATGCAGGACTAGCAAACTTAAATGTGATGACTATATATTAAAAACCGCATCACACAGTCAAAGAATGTGTGAACGATGTGATCTGTCCACAGTGGAAACAATAGGTCACCTCATTATGCAATGCCCAAGCACAAACGAATTACGCTTTGCTATGTATGATGAAATCAGACAAACTGACCCCCTCTACGAAGACAGATGTATACGAAATCCGGGTGAGTCCCTGTACTGGTTATTAGGGAAGCACATACCTGGGGTCGAACATGACCTAATGGTGGACATCTGGGAAATAGCTGGTAGGTACATACAAAGGATGTACAAGGATACCATAGAACAACGGGAAAACGTTAATTAGAAAAGGAGTCCACATACCATTTTATTCAACAGTCCCATAGTCATTCTGTTGTTTAATTGAGTTATTTAATGTATGTAAATCATCGGCACCCATAACATGTCTATAACTGTCAAGAAAATGTCGACTAGTGGTGCAGTAATATCCTAAAGTACCGTTTTGGTGAATTAAAACGAACCACCCATCTCAAGAGAGAGATAATTTTGTAATTTACGGTAACACACTCGGAGAAGGGTGTAAACCGGTTTTCGTGCGACTTAGTAACTATTTGACAAGGTCAGGAAACTTGGTGGTCCTGAAAATGTATCTCCCGACATACCGGACCTGACTAACAAAACTTTAATTTACGGTATTTATTTAGCTAATTGTTCATGTCCGACTATAGGGACAAGTTATTCGTTGATACTAGATTAATACACTATATTTGCATTATTTACTTATTTATTTTTGTATATCTGATGATAATGTTGATCTCGATGTAAAATGTATTGATATCTTTTGCTCTTGGACGAGCCGTCAATAAATATACAATACTACATGTGATTTTTACGACAGATGCAGATTTTGATGTACGTTTTCTGGACTCTTTTGAAGACTAACGAAGCACTGCTCGTGCTTTTCAAAATTGAAAACAAGACAATTTCGCAAAACCTATTATACATGTAAAGACAATAGCCGTACATAATCACTAAGTGTGTGCATTAATTATCTAGCTACTCATGAAATGACGTAATTGCAAAAGCGGGAGTTCTGCAGTTTAAACCCATTCGAGTATAGGACGTTCGAAAGTTATATGGTACAAAGACAATCCAAAGTGTATTCTATGACATAGAAACTGTACATCGACGTAGGCATATTTAATGAAAACACATCACCTTTCTTCGTAGAATGATAATTGCTAAAATTTCAAAAGAGAATAAATGTTGTGAATAACAGCTTTAATTTGCAGTTAACTGTGAATATTTACTTAAGGTAGAAACCTACCCGATACCCGGGTCATTTTTAAAACTTGAATATCTAAAAACTGAGTTAAATGAGGACAACGGCACGTATGCTATTGTATAGCTTACATCTCATAGTTACAGAATAATGATAAACTTATCAATAATCTGCTATTTTGAGTTGATATGACACCCTTTACGCACATATCTGTCTGTGTTTCGTTTTTTGGCAAAATGTCAAGATTCGCCCTTTACTTGAAAACTAAACTCTACCATTTGATCATTCATGTCTTTGGTAAGGTGCAATGTCCTACCTAAACCGGGAATTTATACGCTGAGTGCGTTAAAAACATTTTTGAATGTTCCCATTTGCCTCCAAATCGCTAACAGCACGTGGTTAACATAGTAAATGCTGATTTACAGGTCCTGTCAGAATTCAAGGTAGCTGTGACATGACCTTGCACCTAGACGGGGTTCATATCTGTCATATTCTAAAGTACTGGCTTAGGAGACTGTATCTTTATTCACTGCCAAAAAATGAGATGAAAATTTTAGTCAAAATGGTCTATCTCGAAGGAATCTGCATGGCTAAAGCAGACAACCATGTCGTTCGGGAGCAATGTGACAAGGAAACCCCCAAGGGCCCAGTGCCTTTTGTGCTCTTGAGGTTACAACAATACAATGGTGCCAGCTCGAGATTCGTGGCGAGTGAACACTGCTCATGTGTCATCTTTTGTTTTGATGTCCATTCTTAGGGGCCAGCCAAGGACACCACCTAGTGGTGAAAATCTTGGTGTACTAGACTATCACCTTAAGTTACTGTATATAAATTGGTGGACACATTTTTGAGACGCCATCTATATTATGTTTGTGAAATTAAGTTATTGTAGTCGTATATAAGGATAAGGGCGAGCATTCGCTTCTGACATTAATTTTTTCAAACTTTAAATAAAGGTTCCTGGGAAAATGCCATTTAAAAAGATTAATTCTAAATAATTATTTCCAATTTTTCGAGTAAAGCGTCGCCGCCCATGGTTGGATAAAGTGCTAATCTTTTTTCATGCATACTAAAAAAGGCATACGTTTGTTAGACGTGTACTTATTTTAGGCTCAAGTCAAAAATTGAACAAAAAAATTGTGAAGTAGATTAGAAAATAATTCATAGTTTTAAAACATTTTTTTTATTTTACTCACTAAAATGTTCTGAAAGATTCAGACTCCGCCAAATATAAAGACCTACACTGCCATCTGGAGTATATTGTTTTATTAAATACATAGAAGTAGCAAAATACTTAAACAATCGAATAATCTCCTATTTGATAAAAACGAGGAAGACAAATATATGGCTAGACAAGAAATACAATACATTTGAATGATGTATATTCAATACATGTGACGATCAGCCGGTCAACCGGTCACCGAGGGGTATCTAAGAAAACCTCATCTGAAGACGCAGAAGAGGTATGTGCATTTATGTGTAGATTTCTTAAGTGTGGCAGCGCCTAAAAGCAGCATTTATAAAGCCACAAAATGTGTGAATGTAACTAGTAAACACAAAACATGTGAAAAACAAAAATAAAACGACAGGTATGATGCGCAATTCGACCGGGCATTAAAGTTGACCTATGAAAAAAATTTGATCAATGTGCTTGAAATGACCAAATGTAGTTTAAAGACAAATGGTACATTTAGAAATGAATATGAATATATCTATACATTCCTAGATAAATATTTCTATAAATATTGATATAACTTTATATAATATATGTAAATAAATGCTAGAATAAGAATGCCAACATCACCAATAAATTGAAACGATATCAAACGCCAAGGAGTATATTTCTAATCGGTCCATCATCTATCTGATGATAAACTACATATATTGGTAACTTTAAGAGAAAAAACCTACAACAACGTAAGCATAATGGTTGTCATGATTTTCGTCATAACCTCTAGAATTTTCCCATTTATTATTAACTTCTTTATGCAAAGAGATATAAATTCTTTATCATAAATCATTTTTCACCATAGACTACCAATGGACTCTTTGTCAATTTTTGATTGGTTGATTAATTAATCTAATTGACTGTTTAAACAATTAAGGGCCTATCATGATTACATGACATGATAGAACTGCTAAATTCTCTCGCCTTAACGAACAAGTTCTCTCGTTTGTATAGATATCATAAGCGATCTTTAATTACAACGAAACTAATGTACACAGACCATATTATAGATGAACTTTGACTATGCTGCACGCATGCATAGCGACCAAGACAGCTGAAAGTGTTGTCATAAGTCACAACGATATCGCTAGAAACAAGTAACATACGCGATCTTTGATTACGCTGCACGTCTGTATAGCGACCAAGACAGCTGATAGTGGTGTAGTCACAACGACGTCGCTAGAAACAAGTAACATACGCGATCTTGACTTACGCTGCACGTCTGGATAGCGACCAAGACAGCTGATAGTGGTGTAGTCACAACGACGTCGCTAGAAACAAGTAACATACGCGATCTTGAATTACGCTGGACGTCTGGATAGCGAAATACGGAGCTGATAGTAATGTAGTTACTACGATGTTGACAGAAACCGTTATAAAATACCACAGGCGAACGTTGAGTAGACATAAAGACCAAGACAGCGGGTAGTAGTCTAATCAAAATGACGTCGACAGTAGCCATGGCCGTAAAACCTCCCTTAGTCAGATTTGCGAATCCAAAATAACCAAAGCAGTCATTTTGAAGACGTCTCCATGCAGAGAACACCAGTCAAATTTGGTGACAATGACACTAGGATCCTGCAATTAATGACGCAACCCCAATATCACACCATCTGTTTATAAAGCCTACTAGCTTTGCTTACTCGAAAGCTCACTAGAAGTCAGGTTTAGTATATGCTGTTGTGTACAATTCATTTTGGTCAGTTTTTGCTTTAGTTGACCAACGTTATGGTCTCTTGTCCATTCTGTGCATTCTGTGTATCTGTACACTTCAACAATATATATATATATATATATATATATATATATATATATATATATATATATATATATATATATATATATATATATATATATATATATATATATATATATATATATATATACTAGTATATATAAAAAAAAAAATATATATATATATATATATATATATATATATATATATATATATATATATATATATATATATACATATATGAATATATATACATATTTACACCTTTTGTTTCTAGTGAAACAGGCAATACAATACAATACCATACAATAGGATACAATGCAGTACTATGATTGATGAATGGCAGTCTCCTGTACCGCTAGCTACAAAGAACTCTTGAAAACTATGGTGTATGTCACATTCTTTAGGGGTTGCTCGGCGTCGCTTCGAACAACTCGGGTATATTACACCATACATACATCACAGCTTTCTTGGCGTCTACCTATCACATACATACCTAATTCAAAAGTCAGTTTTATGACTGGTGTGATGATTATCCTTCATTGTGAGATCAGAAATGGTTCAACCATTCGCATGTCTACAGTAAAGATACTTAATTCATGCACCAGGCATTCTACATGACTGCAAAACATGTAACTCGAATGCTAGGTCACACGTAGGGCTATACGGCCGTGTAGTCACATCTATATATAGCATTCAGACGCAGCTGGGTAGGGCATGGATATCCTTGCCTCATCATCTCTAGCGAGCAGGCGAGCATGCCAGGGCAACCGGTCAACTCGCACAGGAACTAACAATCTTTACTGTAGTAAATGCCTTGGATTACAATTGGCGATTACTGTGGGTCTAACCAGAATGTTGCAGAAAGTTTAGATACCAGAACATTGCAATGAGACGAAGACAACTTATCGTTCTTTCATTTAAGTTTCACAAAAAATGGACTATATGATATTACAGAAAACGTTTAGATGCCGTTGAAATGGTGTGACAAAAACACTCCAAACGTTTTTCATTTAACTTCCACAAAATATTGAATTCCTAACATTTAAGAGAACGTTTCGATGCCATGTACATTGCACTTAAACGTTAACACGCCCAAAGTCCTTTCATATGAATATCACAAAAAACAGTATGTACATCTGGGTACTTAGGACGGGCGTCTGTTTTTCTCGCAGAAGTCTAGCGCGTATTCGCCGTCGTTGTCAAACTGCCTCGGTGTATCCCTGTGAAAGGTCTTGTTGGCAGGGCAACTGTATCCCTCCGCGCAGCCGCAGAGGTAGTGGTACCGATGCCTGCTGCTGTAGTCGTCTATGTAAATACGAACGCAGGGGTCATTGGGGCGGCAGGTTTTCTGAAAGTGAACGAGAAGAGAAAGCGAAAAAGTTGTATTAGAATTGTCATGAATAAGCATACAAACTCAAGCACACAGAGATCGATCCACACATATATAATCATACCTGCCTACCTACCTACCTGCATACGTACATACATGCATGCATACATACATATTAACATGCATACCTACATACATGAAAAGAGACAAGCATATATTTTATACATATATAGAAACAAACACACACGCACTCACACACACATATATGTATATATATATATATATATATATATATATATATATATATATATATATATATATATATATATATATATATATATATATATATATATATATATATATATATATATATATATATATATATATATATATATATATATATATATATATATTTATAAACATACATACATAATACATTTCTAGTTAAGGCGTCTAAGAAAGCTGCCAGTGACTTTGTTAAGGAGAGAGACCTGATCTGACTTTGTCCGACCAATACCTAATACGAAAACAGAAAAAAAAATACGACACTAAATCGAAATTTTAATATTCTACCCTAAATCAACCAGCTATTTAGATTCTTTGCAAAGTTTTGACTTGATTCAAGATATTTCAGAAAATAAAAAGTTTGGAAATGTACTTCCACTTCATTGCTATTTTCCCTTGTGACTCATCGAGTTAGCAGGTTCCAATACTAGTGCAGTTCATTACGTAATATATTACAGCTGATAATATTACAATCTCTTACCTGCTGACACGTGTATGAATACTCCCACTGGGTTGATCCGATATCCCTCCAGCCCAGCATGAAGTACCTCCCGGACGTGCAGCGACACGTGGACTCCGTCAGCTGCGGGTTCCACGTGTTGTGACTGCTCTGTATCTTCATGGCCACCTCCTCACCTGTACACACCTCCTTGGGGATCACCTCGTCACAGAACTTGTACTGGACCAGCCAGTCGCCTGAAAACAGCAGAGCACCATGAACAACTCTATCATCATCATGGTAATGAAAATAGTAGTAGTAGTAGTAGTAGTAGTAGTAGTAGTAGTAGTAGTTGCGTTAGTAGTAGTAGTAGTAGTAGTAGTAGTAGTAGTAGTAGTAGTAGTAGTAGTAGTAGTAGTAGTAGTAGCAGTAGTAGTAGAAGTGTTAGTAGTAGTAGTGTTAGTAGAAGTAGTGTTAGTAGTAGTAGTAGTAGTAGTTGTAGTAGTAGTAATAGTAGTAGTAGTAGTAGTAGTAGTAGTAGTAGTAGTAGTAGTAGTGTTAGTAGTAGTAGTGTTAGTAGAAGTAGTGTTAGTAGTAGTAGTAGTTGTTGTTGTAGTAGTGGTTGTTGTAGTAGTAGTAGTGCTACTACTACTACTACTACTACTACTACTACTACTACTACTATTACTACTACTACTACTACTACTACTACTTCTATTAATAGTAGTAACGTTGATGATGATGATAATAATAATGATAGTAATAAAAATAAAAATGATAATAATAATAATAGTTATAATGATAATGGTGATGACGATGATAATGATGATAATAATACTAATGATAATAAATAATAATAATAATAATAATAATAATAATAATAATAATAATAATAATAATAATAAAAATAATAATAATAATAATAACAACAATATCTCCTTACTGCGCTGATGGTGATGCCAGGTTAGGGATTTGCCGTCATATTCGTTCCAGTCTCTGCCGCAAGAGGGACACTTGCAGTAGGGGCCCTCGTCAATGAATGTGTTAGGGGAGATCTTCAGGAGTGACGTACAGACACTGCCAAAGCTACTGCATTCCAACGTTTCTTTGGTCTGCAAGAAAAAAGAAGAAAACAATATAATTATCAGGTTTCAGATATCAAAATTCTTCACTGATGCTCTGATGAAATATTGCTAACTATCCCCATTCTCATCCTCACCTCTGTGTGTGTGTGTGTGTGTGTGTGTGTGTGTGTGTAACATGGGCATTTTCTAATCTGTTTACACACGCATACACACAAAATTATACGAGAAAAATGTACGAAAAACATTTATGTTGAGTTTCTTTCTCCTTTTTCCATAAGGATACATCTATATCTATCCATATAAAGCATATATCTATATCTCTTTTCTATCTTTATCAATCAATCCATCTTTCTTGTATGTATGTATGTACATGTATGCGTATTTGCAATTATATTCTCGTTGCGTTCATTTTTATATAGTTAGTTTATATTCTTCCATTTAGCAACAAACGTGCAATTATCTCTTGCCGGAAGTACGTGCATTGTGGGTGATACGATGCGCTATGCCCCCGGAATGTCAATGAGGTATATGGGTGGGAGGCTAGGGACTCTGACATGAGAGTGGTGTTTGAAGGAAAAAGGAACGTGACTTACATATATCGGGGAAGTGTCTTCACCTATTGATATCTTATCTGTACAGTGAAATCTCTCATTGTGAACACCTCAGAGATGTGAACACCTAAAATGAACACAATTTGCCGGTCACATTTCTACGATCTACATTATGAAATACCTCTTAGATATGAACACCCCCTAATGTGAACACTTTTGCACTGGTCCCAATGTGTTCTCATCTCTGAAGTTTCACTTTTCCTACATTTCCCGCTCGTAACCCTCACTCACCTCTAAGCTTCCAAATACACCAAATTGCAAATACATACTAGTATACTATACTTAAAGCATCCCAAGACGATATTTACGTAAGAACTCGTAGAAAATATGAAAAACAGCAAGTCTCTCATAACATCATTAGCATTTGACATGTTTCCCGAGAATTGTCCCGTATATATCTTTAAGCATACATGAACTGTAACTGTATTAAAGTATCGGTGTAAAAGTGCATTTAGTAATATCAGAGATATATAGATTAAGGAGATATGATACAGATAGTAATAGCTCCTACACCAGTCATGCACTATTGTTATGCAAATGAGCTCTTATCTGTACCCCACTCATGCACAGGAGCTCAACCGGCTCAGCCGGGCATGTGCACTGCTCTACCTATCACCACTTCCTGTGCAGACTATATCACAGGATATATAGTTGTCTAGGGTATGAATGGGTTGAGAAAAGATGCTAATCCAAACACTCATGATGATTAAGTGTTTCTTTGAGTTGCCTTAGCAGAAATATTTCTGTACCATTCCTCAGTTCTTCACATCTTCATAAATTGAAACAAGATAGTTCTAAAATCCATACCCCCATCTATTTTAATACATTGTAAAGCTGTAAATAAACCTATATTCCCTGAGTTCTTTACAGTACCATAGTTTTGTTGTCCAAAAAGAATACATGAAGTTTTCCTAACTAATGGCATTAGCTTAATGTAGAAGAGCTCTGTTAGTTTGTCTATTTCATGGTTACACAGGTCCATAACATCAGACAGGATGCAGTGACAAAACATGATATTTTCCTGTCTCAGTGTATTGTCTTATTCTACTGTTGTGGATTGCCTTTACTCTCAGATCCACACCTGTCAGGGGCAGTACAGGACACACATGTCTGATTGCATTCCCCAGGTTGGGCTTCTTTTGTTTCCTCAGGTCTTGAAAAGACAATAAGCTAATTGGTGTCAGACGGGATGGGCCTCATAACATCCTGAGTGAGGGTATTGTCTGCTGTCAACAGGCAGAAACAGAATTACAGTCTAGATATTTGATTTGCAGACTTATCATAGAAGTGTCATTTTAGCTTGGAAAACCTCAAGTATGTTTGGTGGAGGGAGAGGGTTCATCAACCTCTCAAACATCTAGATAGTTTCAGTTTTTACCTTTTGAGGAGGCTTAACAACCTGGGCATTCTAGGAATGTATGTGAGTACTGTTAGATATTTTATTTGTGAATGGCTATGTTTAATTAATGTTAGCCTTGTTGCAATTAGCATACGTTTGCTTCAGTTTAAGACTTTTGACGTATCTTCAGGATGCTAACATAGGTATGTGTCATCAGCGCTATTTCAATAAATAACCCCTTATGTGACGGCCTATTTCTAGTTTATTTGTCTGTTGATGCCTTGGACCTGAAGTTGACCTCAAATTTGAGACTTCAAAACCCTGGAAAATGCAGCACAGAATAACTTGATACTAGGAAATACTAATCTATTAATATTTCAAAACTTTACATGGGAGAAAATATGTAAAAAAAGTGTTTTATTCAACATCCAGCATACAATATGGCAGAACATATAATTCCATTATTACCTTAGATAAGGTCCAGAAAACCGGGGAAAAAAATACTATTTCAGGTGAACAAATTTCTTTGAAAATAGTACAGCTCTAGAGATTAACTTCTTTATTTATCTATTTCACCTTATAAACAAACTTGAAAGTGTTGGTTTCTGAGAATTAGAAGGGGGAATTTACTAAAAATGACTCTCATGACTGATGTTTAGCCTTATCACAAGTGAAATAGAGTCCCCGATTGAACCACCCCAAATATGTGTATTGCAATTACACTAACATCAATTAAGGTGATGGGTACCATTGCAAGCCAGTTAAAAGCCCTGTCCCAAAACACACCTCAAAGCAGCATAATCCTATAACTAGGTGTATCTCCAGGTTCCTGAGTGTTATCAGGTAGAGAATATCATCGCCACCTGTCATTATTCAATCAATATTCTGTTTTATTTCAAAATTTACAACTTCTTTTTCGAATGACATATTCTCATTAATTACGCAGTTGATGGTTACTGTAGTTTCACAGATACCTTAGGGATGTCATTGACTATGCCCAATAAAAAGTATTTTTTTTGATTTCTTACTGCTGAAGACTTTTACGGGCCATAACATTTGAACATTTTAGCGAGATACCAAGCCTATAAACCAGTCGTGATTCAGCAAGGACAGGCCTGTTGGTCCCTTGTGTGCTAGGGACAAAAGACAGGCGTACAAAGACACACATCAGTGGTCGCGCGTCACACTCAAAACAGAGGCGAAGGTCCGGTTTGCTATAAATAGTTGATAATTTTTCTAGCTTTACGGGCCTAATTCAATTGGGGTCAAGATTGCTCACTAGAATTTTCAATGTTATGGCCTGTAAAAATCTTCAGGAGTAAAAAATCAAAAAAATACTTCTTATTGGGCATAGTCAATGATATCCCTAAAGTAAACCTGAACCTGCAGTAACAATCACCTGCATAGGTTATGAGAATATGTCATTTGAAAAAAAAGTTGTAAATTTTGAAATAAAACAGAATATGGATTGAATAATGACAGTTGGCGATGATATTCTCTACCTGATAACACCCAGGAACCTGGAGATACGCCTAGATATAGGATTATGCTGCTTTGAGGTGTGTTTTGGGACAGGGCTTTTAACTGGCTTGCAATGGTACCCATCACCTTAAGCATAGTAAACATTCATCCCCAGGATCTCTATATTGTTAAGTATCACCAAAAAGTAAAATTCATGTCTTACATGTTTGAAAGTACAAGAGGTCCATTCAACCTGCTACCCAACCTGCTAGGCAAGATGGCCGCCTTCCTTATCTAACTTAGCTCCTAGGTAAGATTTCCCTCCACAGTGTAGAGCTAATGGACTGCATGCCGCGTTGCCACTCCCTTTAGATAAAACTCTCTGGTAATATTGCACCGAAAGCTTGGTTCCTATTGCCTTACTACTCCCTTTCGGATCTGGAAATTCCATGTGTGCACTCCAAGGGGTACGCGCGATTTGACAGCTTTGGACACAACTCACCAAATACAACGACACTTGACAACTATTCAAAACGAACGTTTAGCCTAGAAACAACTTAAAAATGTTAGGAGCAGCAAAACGACCCCCTTACTGAAAAATACATTTAAGGTCATCGCATCTGGCGGCCAGTGGCAATACCTTATACTACTCGGCTATAGGGGCAGGCCCTCATTGGTGAGAGACAGCGAGCAGTCAGTATCAATACCTTATACTACTTAGATATCGGGGCAGGCTCTCAGTGGTGAGAGACAGCGAGCTGACAGCGGCAACGCCTTAGACTACTTGGCTATCGGGTAGGCCCTTAGTGGGGATAGAGAGCGAGCTGCCAGATGCAATGCCTTAGACCGATCGGCTGTCGGGTAGGCCCTCAAAGGTGAGAAACAGTGAGCCAGTGACAGCGCCTTAATTAGACCACTTGGCTATCGGGGCAGGCCCCTACTAGCTCTTTATGGTAAAGTGTGTTGTTGCCAATGTAATATCCACTCCCAGCTAATAGAAACAGACGTGGAGTCTCCTCGTCCATTCCGCCTCACGGCGCATGCCCAATGAAGCGTGCAAAACAAGTGGCCACCTTGTCCCCTGCTGCTACTGCGAAGCTCCTTCTATCTACGAGCTCTTATTTTTGGTCTTCGTTCAAAAACAAGCCACTTACCATATCGATCGCCTTACTGTGGGTCAGATGACTGTGCTGTCCTCAGTAGGGTGAGATGCTCCAAACGTATTATTCTGCAAATTTGGAATTTCGATTCTTGTCACCTTTTCTGTCATAAGTCGTGACTAGTCAGTTGAAAGTAGTGGAGGAAACCGGAGGACCCGGCTAAAACCAGCGTCTAAACCATTAGGCTATCGGCCAAATCTTAAAAGAGCCTTATTTAGCGAGTTTAATTACCCCCCATGTAGATGGAATTTTTTACTGTAGGTGGATAGGGGAGTATATGGGGCCTACCGAAATGCCGTGCCCCCACTTTGGGACATGGTCAGATTTGCGTTAGGCCTGGTCAAACTGACCACCTACAAATCAGGGAATCGGCCACCTGAAGCACACATATATTGAGGAATAATGGGGTGGGGGTAAAGAAATTGACCATAAAAATGCTCACAGTTCATTGAATACCACAAGTTTGGTATCAAAATGTTGGTCTGGAGGAGACGTATCCTTTAGAATACTAAACACATAACAAACTCTATTCCATGATGTAATAGAGGTCATTCAAGGTCAAAATGGCTGCC
>OZ012700.1:5367708-5475208 GCA_963942565.1 Maea johnstoni | reverse complement strand
TTTCAAAATTTCAAAGTGTTACTATACTAAAGTATAATGAAAACTTTCGATACCTATCAATATGTCCGTTTCCCGAGTTTGTTGTTTTAACATAAATACATGAACAACGATTCGGTATGTTTTATTATTTATTAAATGACATTATACATGTAGATCTTAATACATTAATCAAACTGTTCTATGGTATGCTAAAACATGTGGACATGAATGCTTCAAACACAGTTGATACATTTTGCTGGTATCAGAGGCATGTGAGGAGAATGCCACAAACTCCATAGCTTGGGATTAGTTGTGGTTTCATTACTGGGGACTTTTGTCTCATCAGTCATTACTATCAGCTAAGTGACGATTTAGCCTCAACATGGCAAAAATGAGGATAAACGAAATTCCATGGTCCTAAAACGTACATTATATGAAAACACATGGACTGGTACACTTTAGCTGTTTATTCTTAGCCACAGGCTTAACACGTCATGTCACATCACTATCTGCTAAATGACGATTTAGCCTCAACATGGTAAAAATGGGGATAAACGATAATTCCAAGATAGGGTTCCGAAGGTTGGTGGCGCCATCTATCTTCAAAGGTCTCAACATTATAGAGTATGGCGGTAGTATTATGGGCGTAAGAAAGATCTGGAAGTTAATCTTTGTTTTGCGGGGATTTGCTAATGTATGTATACATTCCACTGGGCATATCCATTGCCACCAACATCTTGTATACATATTTAAACAATTTCAAAGGTTTAACACAATTTTCGGAGACAGTGAGACCCATTAAGTATGTGTATTAACAAATTGTAACCTCCATATTTTCAAAGCCGCTATAGGTTGAATATTCGTTTTCTCAGAATATGTAGGTTTATACGTAAATGGGTTTTAACGTAATACACTTAAGGTGAATATACAGGTTTGCTGTCTAACAGTCCTGATGAACGCCTCTTCTATACACGGACAGTATGTAGATAACTATTAACATATTTGAAATTATGTAATGAACTTCGCCGACACACTCAACTTTGTGTCTACTGAACTTTACTGTATATATTGTCTAAATTGATTTTTTGTATACAAGGCCCGAAAAAGCATTCAGTAAAGCAATTTTATCAATTATCTCATGTTGTACTTATTTATCAATTATTAAAGAGGCAGTCTGTCTTTCATGTTCCTATATTCAATTTGGCCGATAAAATGTCATAGCAGTTTAGATTTAGACTTCGCTAAGATGTGAAAAATAACCGTTTATACAACATGTGTAGTATGATGTATGCCTTCATTAAACATTCGAACGCGGCAACCATATTAGTAGGTCTATCTTCCGTTGTTGGTTGGTGGAGTTGCTATATAAATAGTCTGGCTTTATATAAGTAGTCTGTACTGGCTTTGCAGTTGAAAGAACCATTGGGACTTTTTTGTAAATAAAAAGGCGATGTCTTCTCTGTTTAGTGTCTCCATCTCTTTCGCTGAAAGTTAGCTCTTTTTTATTCAGCGTTCGTCTAAAGGTCTTTCGAATGACTTTTTAAAAGTCTTTGCTGATTTTACTCGAATAAATGCTTAGCACAGCACCATCAACTGCTTAATTTATCTAATGGGGAAATGCCAAGACCTGATTTTATGTTTGTATGAAGTTTTAAATTCTTTTAAATTCCTGGAGCAAAGATGCTTTCCAATAATGCAATGGCAGAAGGTAGACACCTCTTTTATGGTGATGAATGAATGATCTACCTGTTATGAGTACAGTACAGCCAGTTAATCCCTGCACATGTCGAGCGGACGTCAGACAGTGCCTGGATGTACAAACACACATGGATAACATGTCAGAAAAATAAGCCAACCGCATGAATGATCCAACTAGCTTGCGAATAAAGGCTACGCTTAGTTGTGAGGTCATCCGTGCTGCCGTGGTCAGGAAACTGGATAGCCATTAGTCGTGCGGTCGTGTATTATGCACTCGCATTTAGTGCAGGAATTAAATGTCGTCACTGTAGAGTAGGGTGTCAAGGAAACTGAAAGAACTCGTAATCTATCGTGTTAAACATGGTGGATTTAGAGTCGAATCTGTCAAGCAAGATGAGGATCTTGATGGCCACCTACTTATTATATCAAATATGGTAGCATCAAAGTTGAATATGACAAAATTAAACGTCTTGATGATTATTTAACTTATTATGTGGATTATAGTACTTGGGTGAACAGAATGTATGGTAAGAGGGAAGCAATCTCTCCCGTGGGGATACCATGTGTGTGTGTTAGGATGAATACCAAAGGCAATTACACATCTAGTTGCAGAAGATTTAAGTTCTGTTTCGAATGTTGCTGTGATATCTATTAAAAGCATTTCTTAATTTCAAAATAATGCCATCCTTTGACACTTATGAGTACCTACAGAAAGGGCATTAAACTACTGTACTGAATGTGCAGGCATACTTGCCATTTTACACAACCAAATGCCCGCTTGCCACTGGCGCACCTTTGTATAGATACCACGCAACCGTGACGGCACTGTTAAAGATGCTTTACTATGCAGCTTACGGTATCATGAATATGTGCGCCTAATTATTTTGATTGCACAGCCGAGCATGCCTGCGCGACCGGCCCATAGGTCGATGCCAGATAACTGGTCGACTGGTACAGAAGTAAGTTATCTTTAGTGCAGGGCTTTCAAGCAGTGGCGTCTAATCAGTATCATTTTCTTAGATTTAAGATATTCAGAAGTAGACGTGCAGTGCAGACTAGATGTCTGTGAATCTTTGTATATATGTTATTCCTGTATTATGCTTCTTTATTCTTTACCTTGTTATTTCATGTAATGACATACTTTTGTAGCGTAAGCAGTCAATAATGGTATATGTGTACATTTCCTAACTATTGCTATAGTCAGTATGTCATGTAGTACAAACGAATGTCTGATAACAGGTATAGTAATGTTAAAGTGGTTCTTTTCTGTTGTTAGCTTTGTATGGTGGCAAATGACATCGACTATTTATTTGTGCGTTTCACCATGTATGTAAATTGAACATCAAGACAATGTAAAAATGTAATAAATGTATTGAAACCACAAAAATACTTTTTCTTGAAAACCTTTTTCCATTTCAAACACAAACATATTTACCGGATTAGTTCATTTCTCACAGTCTCATAGTCCGAGCTGATTTCTGGAATATGAAAGATGAATTGGTAACCTTTATAGTGCATGTATCGTCGGTACCCTTATGTAAGTGGTCTTCAATCACAATTTTTCTTCCACTATACGAAATGTTAAATCTGCAATACATAGGTTTAATTTTCTGAGCCATTTTTAGGTCTACTGTCCGAATATCAATTTTCTTTTCTATGGTTCAGATATGTTTTTATGGCAAGTTTTTCCTGGTGCTTTAAAGGAGTGTCCAAGTATTCCAGAGTTGGAGGCTCGGGCAATCAGTCTTAAAGTAGGGCCATTTTTGGTGGCTGATGTGCGACAATTTATTTCAAAGGGTTGCCACCAGGTGGCACTGTGCCATATGACTCAAATCGGTGGAGACCAGGGTCAATTGTGGTAGCTTATGGGGTTGATTTGTAAGTACTTGAACATTTTAAAATTTTACATATGTTAAATCAAACAAGCTTGTCCTCTTATTGGACCAACTATCAGCAGAGTAAAAGACCAAATGCCATATACAGTAATCTATGTGATATCTGATGATCCTAGGTCCCTAATTGTTGATATAATCTCTGTTTGAAATCTCATTGTTTCTTTTTTTTCAGTTTCTACGATTCACAATTTATCTACTGCTAATAGGTTACTTTTGATGCTCAATTTATTCCTTATTATAAGGCCTTTCATGTAATACATACGTTGTATCGGCTTAAAGGTCAAATAAGAGCAGGGTAGAGGAAAACGAGTGGATAAAAATTAACCCATAAGCTACTGTGATGGATGACAAGTTAAATGAACAAATATACAATGTCATAAATCTTGAACGTACGTTTATTGATGAATGACACACTTGAATGTTAACACAATTACATGGTGTCGTGATTATGTAATCACAATACCACATTGAAGCAGTAACAGACATGGGTCGACCAATGATAAGGAACTTGACTTATCTAGTACAATACATTACACATAGTCCTACACATAATCTCTATTGATGTCAGTTCTTATACAATGATTACTCATAGTGCGCTTAAGATATAACATTGTCCATAGAATATATGAAATGGTGCAAAATAGTTATATAAACAAGTAACTACTAAGTTCACAAAAAGATAACTAGTTGACAGAACTATAACAGTAACAGTTACATAGGGAAAAATTAGGTGAAGGTCTAAAGTCCAACAAAGTTCAAAACATCCCAAATCTATAAACGATCCACGAATTACAAGTGTCTGAGGTGAATCTTTACACTCTTAACTTTATCTCGAGCCTACAAATATAAGTATCAACTAAATACACACAACTTAAGGCAATCCCACACTTTCAACCTAAGGAAGTTGTGATAAAGAACTGGCATCATTTTGACCAAGCGAAAATATAGCTGCCCTCTGGTGGGTGAACAATAAAACTTGACCTCTGAGATGCCATATATATTCTAGAATTCAAACTAACTCAAAATTACCCTTGTTATCCTCTGACTACCTTTGACACATCATAATATACAAACAATATGCAAATGGCACAGGGATCCGCCGTGGCCTAGTGGTTACGATGCCTAGCTCACAGGCAAGAGTTCACAGGTTCGAGTCTCCGCTTGATCCCCTGTGAAGCGGGTTGGCCTGGTCGCTATATAACATTGCGGCGTTGTGGAGGACTGTTTATGGTCCTTCTGCAACTGAAAGACCCCTTGGAACCATTCGTGAAGAGTAGGGGATTTCTTCCCAGTTCCAGGTTTCTATCTCGTCGTTATATGACCTTTGCTGTTGAAAGCGACGTAAACCCCAATTTCATCCTTCCTTCCTTTGCAAATGACACAGGAAAAAACTAATCTCTAAAACACAAACTCTGTCCATTACAGCTACCTTAACAGAGGATTGATTTCACGTTCGAAATGACCGAATTAAAATATAGAGGAATACCATACAGGCGTTGGTCTCATAACTCTGATCAAAGGAACAGACCCCTAGACTAAACCGAGAATCAACATGCTCAATCCAATTAAAGTCTGAAGCCTTTGTTGATGGCAACACATGTAAGTGCGACACCGTGCGTGTCATTTCGACTCCCTTGCTTTATTTTCATTTTGGACATGTGAATTCACATTAAGGCAATAGGTTTCACTGTCATAAAGATTAACAAGTGATCACAATCTTTAAAAAAATGAAATGCCATCATATTAAAATATCACCGATGCGATCCTTATCCTTTTATGTTGTCTTTTGAACTATTTTTAAAAATGCATACCCTTTCCAAAGGCCTTGAATGGTTTATTGGTTTGGTCTATGTATTCAGTGTGTCCCCGGAAATGTTTATCGATTTTCAACAAAATCCCTGGATCACGCCAAGGCATTGTCACCCTTACTATTTTCTAAACTGCTTTTAGAAGTTTAAGGACACCTTCTAGAAATACTTCCAGAAACACATTTTTTCTGTAACACTCCTCAACAAATAAGTATCAAACCATTAAAAAGATGTATTCAGTTTCATCGAAATAAAATAAACTTTCAAAGTGCATAAAAGGTTGCTCCTCAGTTAGAGCTAAACATATGACAGCGGTGCTAACACAAGTGAGTATAGAGTACTAATATAAATCCTTCATCCCAACAGTTCATTTCTACAATGAACTGTCCCAATACTATTAGGTATCCTCTTTGTAAAAGATGGGATACGGCCTGGTGTCTGCGAGAAGCCAGCAATAAAACAAACGTTTCTTTAAAAGATATGAACAATCAGGATTGTAAAAATAGATCAATACGTTTAATTTATTTTGTGCCGATGTAGAAGACTCCCACAAGTTTATCCTCATCTGTCCAGTGTGTTTTAACAGTCAGTCCTGCGGCCGAGACAAGCTGATTTACTTGATCAACAGTGTATTTGCAGCTAGTCCCGAATCCTTCATACAGATTTATGTATTCGTCCGTCTTCAATAAAAGCGTTATGCCTAGTCCATCTGAAAATATAAAGGATAACAGTGGTTCATTTGGAAGCCACAGGCCATAATATCATGCCGCCCAAGCAATTGAGAATATGATTTAAATTACCAATGCTTTGATAAAATAGCAAAGACTCTATAAAAAATGTATAATTTTGTCAAAAATCCAGCTTTTGCATGAATGGTTGGTTAGACAAAAGGGCAACTACCCATTGGTATGAATATGTGGCAAAGTTCTAGTGGTGGTTGTCAGTAGTTAAGGTGCTTCAGTAGGGGCTTATAGAGTGTTAACCGACTTCCCTAGAATACAGCCTGTACCAGGTTGTATGCCCATCATATCAGAGGGTCTATATAATGCATAGGTGCAGAGCACGAGGACACCCAACCTGCATGAAAACCATAACATTAAACTGCTGGATAGTACAAAACAAACGAAAATATTGATCAAGATAAAGGAAAAATTACAACATCCTAACGTTTAGATTTGACGTCCAAATTATGCAACAGTAAGGTTTTTGAAGTCCAATATGGGTTTGTTTGTAACCATTCCCACAGGCATACCGCAAGATAAACTCATATCATGCTGCCAACTCTATACAGTTTATGCCTAAAGTGATCATGTGTACCAAAATACTCACTCGGTCGCTGGACGGGTTTCATGGCCCCACACTCGAGTTAGCAACTGTCTCATTAATTACGATTGTGGTATGCCTGTGAATTAAATAGGTACTGCCATCTAGTGGTGTTATAGCAAATCACTGGACCTTGTTTTCTATGCAGTAAACCAAGGGTTGGTTCTTGTAGAGCGGAGAATGGTAGTTATTGATTGCTAGTGGTGTGTCTGTCTGTTATGCGCACATCGCAGACAGTTTCTGTAGTATTTCATTTTCAACCACTCAGAATTCCTTTGCTGTAATATATTTGGATACATAGAAAATATACATATATTTATATAGAAATTAAGATTGAAATTGCCTGTGACCAAAATAAACTTAATTTCAGTCGTGCATTAATAGGGCTTGCAAAGGAGACGTTCTTTGATTTTTAATTGGTTTTCGACCAACAGTTCACTTTTGGCTATTTTTGAAATAACTCGGAACACAGGAGAATGCCTTAATTAACCAGGTCAATGTTTGGGATCACAGGCATGAATGTGGTCAAGGTTGAAAGCACGCGCCCTTGCTTGAGATTGGGGTGTCTGCGGTCAGGACGGCTGCACCCCATCTGCTGCTGATTGAAGAGACCAGTGGCGCCGCTATGTTGTACTGAAGGACCTTAAGAACGTAGGGGTAGGGGTCACTGGTATTTTCTTTTTTCATTGGTATTTTCATTGGTAATGGTCAGTTAACTTACTAACATGTACACATGCTAGTGTAATATATATAAGCAAATGTGTTCAAGTCAGTAAAATAGCCAATGATAATTTGTTATGGTTGATTATACCTAAATGAATACTAGTATGTATCTTAATAGATACCATGCTATTACCTGGAAAAAGTGCATTTGTGAGTATCAATGATGATGATGATGATGATTAATTGGTAACATAGCCGTCACACTGGTATATATCGTTACTTGGGTGTAATGATGATAATGATTGTTCAGTTCACTAGTAACACTACTTACCTATGACATGCGATTGGTCTTTTAATGATTTCACTTTCATTTGAATCGCACTGCATTTCTTCCCCCTGACGAAATGAGCTTCCAGTTGAAAATCATTTGTGTCTATTTTACATCCGCAGTCTTTGTTGAGTCTCCAGAGACAGTTCAGGTATAAAGGAGCAGAGACGCCTGGCGGAGGAGAAGAGAACTAATTACTTAAGTATCACATCATTACCCTTTTTGATCCATTTACACCTCTAGCGCCTGGAAAAGGTTGGGCTCGTTTGATTATATTCATCTAGATTTGGAATTTCGTTTTTCATCACACTTATGACAATTGTGGCTGATTCGTGACTAGCCAGTTGTAAGTAGTGGAGGAAACCGGAGTACCCGGCGAAAACCACCGCCTAGCCCCAAGTCACTGGCAATTTTCTCACATGACCAGGCCGGGATTCGAACCGAGATAGTGGTGAGAGACAGCGTTCAGTCAGTGGCGGCGCCTTAGACCACACGGCCGTCAAACCCATACTAAGACAAAATGAAGGAGGAAACTGCCTGTCTTTGCTAGCACAAATGAATGAAAGTATTTGTGTGAAAAGGCTACAAGGAGCATATGTTCTATGGCAAGCTAACCTCTGTGGCTTATGTATTTATATACTTTTTTAGTTGTTTTTTCTTAGGGTAAAGACCTCACAGTGTGTCACTGTATGTAACACGGAGGCAAGTATCACTTGTACAAAACTAGATAAGATAAGATAAGATTTAAGATATATGTGAGATACTGTATAAATGTGTTATAAATATTGTTTATTTTCTATGTTTTACAAAATTGTTATAAATGAAAATAAACGAACTATGGGTTATCCAGAGTTCATAAAAACAAAAAAAAAAGCTAAATCGAATTATTATTCAGTGAAACATGTTTCATTTCCGAATTATCTTTCATTCTAGATTATCGGATAACAAAAATAATGACTACATACTTTCTAAGTATTTTCACTGTTTTTTCCCCGAATTAAAGGACCAACACGTGATTCAAATATGACCAGGGATTGGAAAAGTTCAAAACGTTGTCTTTGCTTTTTCAAAATGGGTTTGTAAATTTTGGCCTACATCATTGTCGTTGCTGTACTATTTTGCGTTACCAGGACAACTTGAAAATACCGTTGAGTGAGGGTTAGGTGACACTTTGATTGGTAATATAGATTTTCACACAAAAAAGGCATTGCACATAAAAGTCCCACAATTCCAAATATATATACTTTAGATAGTGGGAATATCTAATGTGTGCATTGAAAAAAATCAATTATGGAATGAATTTAATTTAATTTTATGAAGAGAATGGTGTTGAGATAAGATGTAACTAAATAAAGTTCCAATTGAAAATGTTTTCAAAAGTGGGAATATCTGAAGTGCGAGCATAAAAATACAACTATGGAATGTGATAATAGTATGCCATCATGATAAGGTGCACACGACGTGAATGGCTATCCACATATAAAGCCTAATCAAAGCAAAACTGTGATATATGTGTAACTGGACATATTTGTATTGTCAATACATTGTAATATGAAGATAAACAGGTATCTGATGGAACATACCATTCGGATCGAGGTAGGCATTCTATGCTATTGTCTCGTTCTGGTTCAGATCTAACGTGAGAAGTATGCGATCATTTGGCTCCATGTTTTTCTGAATGGCCGCTAGGTGGCCAACCTGATCCTTGTAGGCCAGACTTTGAATTCCTCCGAACCAAAGAAGGAGTTTATGTACGCGAAGATTGCTGCAAAAACACATAAAGACCATGTACAAGAAGGCTATGAATGTAAATAAAGAGTATCACTGAAATGTCCACACCAAAGGACAAAGTGAATAACTGAACATACATATGGAACAATGAAAAAGAAATGAATGATTTGACATTTAACAGACATTCAAATGAATTTATTTACTATTTTTAACTAAGTTCGTCATTCTCTTTTTTGATACTTTTTGAACATTATAGAGAAAAGAGAGTGAAATCGAATATCATAATTAGTATCCTGTCATCATCATCTTCTTCCTTAATGCTTTTACCATCATACAGGTAGAAATGCAAACGACATTTTGAAAGTATTGAGAAATATATTCTGTTTTAATAGAGGTAATATTCAATTATATTTTATTATTTCTTATCTCTTAATAAAGAAAACAAAGACATTTAACTCGTCTAAAATGAAACATTGAGCCTACTTTATTTTAGTAATGGCATCCCCGTACTCTCCTTTCATGAGTGTCACTGAGAGCCGACCCGGATACATTGCCTGCAGCGCATCCGCGGTCTCCTGCAGAAACTCTGGATTATATAGAACAGATTCTCTGTTGTAAATGACAATCAAGTTAGAATTCACATTTTGTTTAGTCTACCTGTTGGTTTCTGTGTCTACGACTAGGTTTCTGTAACATGGGCCGAGCCGCTGACAGTCATGTGAACAGGAACACTGTTCTGATTGTACATTGGTACACTTATACATCTAAAAAGATTTTCAAATACATCCATTGGGGCTAATTAATCTGATCATGCTAATGTTCTGATCGCTATTCAAATATGCAGCATTGTACAAGGGTTACCGCCTTAAATACCCAAGGTGATATATTACTAATGGTGGAGCTATTTATATCTATCCATAACGCCAAACACCGTCACACACACCTAGAGTGGGATTCGAAGCCCTGAATCTTCTGCTGGTGAGACAGTTGACAGTTAATGAACCATAAACTCAGAAGTCGAGCAATACTATTTACCTTCAGAAATATCCACGGGAACGTACTGTAATGGACTCTTTTCAAATCTTGACAGATACTCATTGATGAAAAGACGTGTCTTTTCACTATTTCCACTCCCCATGTCGACAAGGTAGGATGATGACGTCATACTGGAGACCAGCTCCTGAAATTTGCATGTAATCATTGTATGTTATTTGAATTGTCGAAAGTACTCAGAACACCAATTTTAACATAAGAATCATTAGAAAATGTCCTTGGCTTTTCTAAACTTCTATCAAAAGTTCCTTTTAATGTAAAACTGCACAAAGCTTACCAATTAAAATTTCTTTGCGATATAAAACTGCAAAGAGCTAATGATCACAATTTTGTCCAATTTCATGACCTGAATAATTAACTCTTCCAATTTTGAAGCTACATTCGTCCAAAGCACATGGCCACAGAGACTTTTGCAAACTATCTTAACCCTGTCATGTTGGTATTCATTGGAAAGCTCTCGCTGAGTACACTCAGATGAGTACCCATTTGCCAGTGTTTCAGTCATTTTCAGTTTTTTACGCATCATATTATATTGGCCAAATTAGCCACCAGCAGCATAAAGGTTAACAGAAAGATTGGGTCATTTGAAATAAATTGTGAATGTGTTACTATTGTTTTATCCATCCATTTTTAAGCAATTATATCAGAAACCATATTCATGTATTAATCAGGTTAAATCATAAGATTAGATATTTTAAGTCCTGTGCTGGCTTTCAATCATAAAGACAATGGCCTGGTAATGAAAGTGCCCGTGTTGTTGGCTATTCCAATTATCAATAGAATAATCAGACCTTCTGTAATTTGTTGTAAATAAATGCGACAGCAATGTTAATTATTGTAAAACGCCAGCTTAACTTCTGAGCATAAGTATCAATAATATCCACCGAATCTAACATGTTATACTGCAGTTGTATTTTAAAACTAATTATCTGCAATACTTTGAATTCAAATTTATATATTTCAAAGTAAGTTTAATAATCCGTGTGTTTGGAAGGTGTAGCATAATGACTTAAACAGTGACACTTGAGAACAATTACTGCTCCCCTACTCTATCTCAGATAATTCATGCTCCCTGGTCACTTAACCTGTCTGACTTGTTTTAGCCAGTGACCACACCTATTCATTCTGGTAATGGCTGAGCAGCACAACACATGTGCCTGTTGTACTTCTATCTAGAATAAACCTTGAAACTTTACAGAAGGGAAGAAAAATAAATTCAAAGTATATGGGTTAGCTACAAAACCAACAATTATCAGTAGAGTCTACCTTTTAAACTAATTTTCACCCCATGAAGCTCAAATTAAAATGCGGGGCTGGTCGGCTGTTCTGATGTCAGATGTACAAAATCTTGAATAATGGAAATTGCATTAAAGTAGATATGAAAGTGAGCATAATCAATTTAGTTGGCATAATTGAATTACAGCAAAACACTTATTGCTGAAACCAAACTCCTTGTATAATTCATTTCTAAGTATTACCTTTAGGTGGTGTTAAATCAATTAATATTTTATCCACTAGGGTGTTTAGTTTATCATATTGTAGATAACCTTCTACTTATCCCTTCACACAAACTACGGTCTTTAAATTCAACCAACAGTATGTTAGGTTGAATAGATTTCTAGTGGTGAAAATATCCTTTTTTGAGAATTTAGCTATAGCTTACCCTACTTTCCGTTTTATTCATTAGAAACACAGCTTTTGGTTTGCTATAGATGTGTACCATACACAGGGTCATTCGTTTGGAACAAGAGACGTACCTTAGCAATTTGTTTCAGTATTGACGCCTCCTTCCTGTCAAAGTAGTAGTATTCGTTCTCCGCCAAGCATCTATCATTATAAATGGAACCATCTTTATCGTACCTATACCAGACTGGTATATACTTCTGCTTTGACGTGAGTCCCCTTCTTATCTCCTCCACTAAAGACTTGCCCATGGCTTTGATGTACTGCAAGGTTGCCTGAAATAGACAGGATTGTTGCGTGAATTAGTCGGATGGGAAGCGGAATGCGAATTGTAGGTCCCTTAGGGGGAAGTGTCCTTCTAGTAACCGTATCCAAGTCTCACCATGCGTTACAAACTTCCAAATATCTCACAAAATATTCGAAGGAAATTGCGATTATTGAGACTAACTTTAATCTTTATATAATCATATCTGAAAATATACCTTTGTCACTAATATATCACCAACATGGTATGTCCACTATTGTGGAAAAAGGCGTAAATGGGCTAGCCCAGTCATGCTTAAGAATTCCTAACTCAAGCAATTGCCGCCTGTATTAATCAGAACCTTAAGATTAAGAATGATATTACAGAATTCTTACGAGTTGTTCGTATATACTTAGTAGGGTCATATTGCAATCAACATCTCTCGAAATGATTAGTGTAAATATTGAGTGTAACAATCACTTATTTTACAAATATAGCTCTATTTGATAACAATAGATATGGCTCTATTGGCTCGATCGTAACAAACCTTATTTGCATCTATAACTCTTATTGCAGTGTAACATTCCTTTTTTTGCTAATATTGTTCCTTTTGATGATAACAATTATAGCTTTACCTGAGTGTAACAATCCTTTTCAAAAGTAAAATCCTCTTTTGCAAAAGTAGCTCCATATGGTAATGACATGTACAATGTATGGCTATATTTGAGTGTAAACATCCTTTTTTGCAACGACTCTATTTCAATGTAATACAGTACTCCATTTTTGCAAATGTGTCTCTTTCCAGCAATACATAAAGCTCTGTTTGAGTGTGACAGTCCTTCTTTTGCAAATACAGACCTATTTGATAACAATTGATATAGCTCTGTTTGAGTTTAATAATCCTTTTTTTTTTGCATATTTAGCTCCATTTGATAACGATAAATATCACTCTATTTGCCTTTAACAATCATTTTTTGCAAAAAGTATAAGTCTATTTGAACGTAACACTCTATTCTTTGCAAACATAGCTTTATTTGATAACAATAGATAAACCTCTATTGAGCGTGACTGTCCTGTTTTGTCAAAATGATATTTTTGAGAGTAGCAATCCGTCTTTGCAAACAAAGCACTATTTGTGTGCATAGAGGATCTAGCTGCTAGGATTTTACAATCGTTTAAAGTCACTTCTGGTTTGTATGTATGTATATTTATTGACTATGATTTCCATCATAAAAGTGACATACAAAGTATAAATAGCAACTTACAAAGTAAACAAGTACAAAAAATGTTGCGAATAATCATACGATGTGTTGAACATAATAATATACATCAGTTTATCAAATATAGTATAAATAGTATGGTTGGGCAAAAGGGAAGTCCGTTTAAGTGAGATGGGGTCATGTACCAGGTCCGGATCAGTAAATTCCTTCTTTCACCCTATCCCTTTCCTGGATGTAACTACTCTCAGACTGTACATTACTCCGATATACGAGGCACAAGTTAGCCAGATATCCACCATCTGCTGTGGATCGAGCCCGTCAATACGAGATCCCAGGAGTACTTCCAGTCTTTCGCTAATTGTCATTTGCCAATAATTCCCGCGGCCATCAACTAGTTCATCAACTTTCTGAAACATGAGGTCTCTTATCTCCTGGGTCGAGGGGCATACAAACATACAAAGCCATGACACAACCATGGAAATCTTTGAAAGGTATGGTGCGATTTCATGCAAGATTCACGTAATTTATTGCCCCATTTGAAAAGATTCTAAAGCAGCAAGAATTTCTCTTATGAAACCTTTAAAAATTTCATTTCATTTTTTCTGAAACTCCTCGTGAACAAATAATAAACATAGTTACATTTAAGCAACTTTTATTCATGGGGCTATCGATGCTTTTTTTCAAAGATAGTTCAAGGTTGAACCCTACCCGATACCCGGGTCATTTTAAAAATCTGAATATCTGAAAACTGAGTTAAATGTAGACAACGGCACTTATTCTATTGTATAGCTTGCATCTCATAGTTGCAGAATAATGATAAACTTATCAATAATCTGCTATTTTGAGTTAATATGGCAACCTTTAAGCACATATCTGTCTGTCTTTCGTTTTTTGGCAAAATGTCAAGACTCACCCTTTACTTGAAAACTAAACTATGCCATCTGATCATTCATGTCTTTGGTAAGGTGCAGGGTCCTACCTTAACCGGGAATCTGCACGATGAGTATGTTAAAACATTTTTGAATGTTCCCATATGCCTCAAGATTACTAACAGCACGTTGTTTACATAGTTAATGCTGATTGTCAGGTCTTGTCATAATACGAGGTACTTATGACATGACCTTGCAACTAGAGGGGATTCATATCTGTCGTATTCTAAAACAATGGCTTCGAAGACCGATAGTTATTCACTTTCAGCCAAAAAATATTGGTCAAAATCGAAGGAACCTGCGTAATCGAAGCAGACACCCATGTTGTTTATGACCAATTTAACATGGAGGGCCCAAAGGGGCCCACCCTTTGTTTTCGTGGTCGTACCACAATAGAAGTTGCTAGGTCGAGATTCGTGGCGGGTGACCATTCCTCATGTGCAATCTTTGGTTTTGATATCCATGCTTAGGGGCCAGTCAAAGACACCAACTAGTGGTGATGATCTTGCTGTACCAAATGACCACCTTAAAGGAAATAATGTAATTAATCGTACCAACATCTCATTCTCCAAAATTGGTATCTTTCATTGTGCATCTTTACCTTCAAAAACACATTTTCTGATTGAAATACTGTTCTGTATAAAACAATAATGGGGCACCATCAAGGAATTCAGGAAACAATGTTTGAACCCAAACTTAGAACTAGTATGTCAGATGTGCTGACTTTAAACTGTATGCACACTGCTTTTAACGGGAATATACACTCTGGCAGGTTGTGCGGATAATTTCTTAGCCACATATAATTTGTCAAAGAAAACCTTTCATAGGTTACCTTTTGATAGGTTACCTTTCATGCTTAATCTATTCTTCATAATTAGACCTTTCATACAATACATACGTTGTATTAGCTTAATGATCAAATAAGCATAGGGTAGAGGAAAACTGAGTGGATAACAATTAACCAATAAGCTACTGTGATGGGTGACGAGTTAAATGAACAAATATACAATGCCATAAATCTTGAACGTACGTTTATTGATGAATGACACAATTACATGTCAACACAATTGCATGTTGTCGTGATTATGTAATCACAGTACCAAGTTGATGCTGTGACAGACATGGGTCGACCTATGATAAGGAACTTGACTTATCTAGTACAATACATTACACATAGTCCTACACATAATCTCACATAATGTCAGTTCTGATACAATGATTACTCATAGTGCGATTAAGATATAACATTGTCCATAGAATATATGAAATGGTGCAAAATAGTTACATAAAACAAGTAACTACTAAGTTCACAAAAGGATAACTAGTTGACAGAACTGTAACAGTTCAACAAGGTTCAAAACATCCCAAATCTATAAACGATCCATGAATTACAAGTGTCTGAGGTGAATCTTTACACTCTTAACTTTAACTCGAGACTGCATATTTAAGTAACAACTAAATACACACAACTTTAGGCAATCCCGTACCTTCAATCTAAAGAAGTTGTGATAAAGAACTGGCATCATTTTGACCAAGGGAAAATACAGCTGCCCTCTGGTGGGTGAACAATGAAACTTGATCTCTGAGATGCCATCTATATTCTAGTATTTAAACTAACTCAAAATGACCCTTGTTATCCTCTGACTACCTGTGACACATGATAATATACAAACAATATGCAAATGGCACAGGAATCCGCCGTGGCCTAGTGGTTACGACGCCTGGCTCACAGGAGTGAGTTCACAGGTTCGAGTCTCCGCTTGATCCCCAAGCGGGTTGGCCTGGTCGCTATATAACATTGCGGCGTTGTGGAGGACTGTCTATGGTCCTTCTGCAACTGAAAGACCCCTTGGAACTATTCGTGAAGAGTAGGGGATTTCTTCCCAGTTCCAGGTTTCTATCTCGTCGTAATATGACCTTTGCTGTTGAAAGCGACGTAAACCCCAATTTCTACCCGGCAAAAACCACCGCCTAGCCCCAAGTCACTGGCAATTTTCCCACATGACCAGGCCGGGATTCGAACCGAGATAGTGGTGAGAGACAGCGTGCAGTCAGTGGCGGCGCCCTAGAAGTTAGACCACACGGCCGTCATATTCATTCATCAAAACCATACTAAGACAAAATGAAGGAGGAAACTGCCTGTCTTTGCTAGCAAAACTGTAATGTATGTGTAACTGGACATATTTGTATTGTCAATACATTGTAATATGAAGATAAACAGGTATCTGATGGAACATACCATTCGGATCGAGGTAGGCATTCTTTGCTATTGTCTCGTCCTGGTTCAGATCTAACGTGAGAAGTATGCGATCATTTGGCTCCATGCTTTTCTGAATGGCCGCTAGGTGGCCAACCTGATCCTTGTAGGCCAGACTTTGAATTCCTCCGAACCAAAGAAGGAGTTTATGTCCGCGAAGATTGCTGCAAAAACACATAAAGACCATGTACAAGAAGGCTATGAATGTAAATAAAGAGTATCACTGAAATGTCCACACCAAAGGACAAAGTGAATAACTGAACATACATATGGAACAATGAAAAAGAAATGAATGATTTGACATTTAACAGACATTCAAATGAATTTATTTACTATTTTTAACTAAGTTCGTCATTCTATTTTTTGATACTTTTTGAATATTATAGAGAAAAGAGAGTGAAATCGAATACCATTATTAGTATCCTGTCATCATCATCTTCTTCCTTAATGCTTTTACCATCATACAGGTAGAAATGCAAACGACATTTTGAAAGTATTGAGAAATACATTCTGTTTTAATAGAGATAATATTCAATTATATTTTATTATTTCTTATCTCTCAATAAAGAAAACAAAGACATTTAACTCGTCTAAAATGAAACATTGAGCCTACTTTATTTTAGTAATGGCATCCCCGTACTCTCCTTTCATGAGTGTCACTGAGAGTCGACCCGGATACATTGCCTGCAGCGCATCCGCGGTCTCCTGCAGAAACTCTGGATTATATAGAACATATTCCCTGTTGTAAATGACAATCAAGTTAGAATTCACATTTTGTTTAGTCTTCCTGTTGGTTTCTGTGTCTACAACTAGGTTTCTGTAACATGGGCCGAGCCGCTGACAGCCATGTGAACAGGAACACTGTTCTGATTGTACATGGGTACATTTCTATGCTTTATTTAGAGTCCACACTTGCATAATCCTATTTATCAACCCTTTTTCTTTTGTTCAACGTTTTGTCATATATGTACCATGTATGATTTTGTAACTGTAGTTACAGCAAATAAACATACTACTACTACTTATACATCTAAAAAGATTTATTAAATAAATCCATTGGGGCTAATTAATCTGATCATGCTTATTTCCTGATCGCTATTCAAATATGCAGCATTGTACAAGGGTTACCACCTTAAATACCCAAGGTGATATATTACTAATGGTGGAGCTATTTATATCTATCCATAACGCCAAACACCGTCACACACACCTAGAGTGGGATTCGAAGCCCTGAATCTTCTGCCGGTGAGACAGTTGGCAGTTATTGAACCATAATCTCAGAAGTCGAGCAATACTATTTACCTTCAGAAATATCCACGGGAACGTACTGTAATGGACTTTCTTCAAATGTTGACAGATACTCATTGATGAAAAGACGTGTCTTTTCACAATTTCCACTCCCCATGTCAACAAGGTAGGATGATGACGTCATACTGGAGACCAGCTCCTGAAATATGCATGTAATCATTGTATGTTATTTAAATTGTCGAAAGTACTCAGAACACCAATTTTAACATAAGAATCATTAGAAAATGTCCTTGGCTTTTCTAAACTTCTATCAAAAGTTCCTTTTAATGTAAAACTGCACAAAGCTTACCAATTAAAATTTCTTTGTGATATAAAACTGCAAAGAGCTAATGATCACAATTTTGTCCAATTTCATGACCTGAATAATTAACTCTTCCAATGTTGAGGCTACGTTTGTCCAAAGCACATGGGCACAGAGACTTTTGCAAACCATCTTAACCCTGTCATGTTGGTATTCATTGGAAAGCTCTCGCTGAGTTCACTCAGATGAGTACCCATTTGCTAGTGTTTCAGTCATTTTCAGTTTTTTACGCATCATATTATATTGGCCAAATTAGCCACCAGCAGCATAAAGGTTAACAGATAGATTGTGTCATTTGAAATAAATTGTGCATGTGTTACTATTGTTTTATCCATCCATTTTTAAGCAATTATATCAGAAACCATATTCATGTATTAATCAGGTTAAATCATAAGATTAGATATTTTAAGTCCTGTGCTGGCTTTCAATCATAAAGACAATGGCCTGGTAATGAAAGTGCCCGTGTTGTTGGCTATTCCAATTATCAATAGAATAATCAGACCTTCTGTAATTTGTTGTAAATAAATGAGACAGCAATGTGGATTATTGTAAAACGCCAGCCTAACTTCTGAGCATAAGTATCAATAATATCCACTGAATCTAACATGTTATACTGCAGTTGTATTCTAAAACTAATTATCTGCAATACTTTGAATTCAAATTTATATATTTCAAAGTAAGTTTAATAATCCGTGTGTTTGGAAGGTGTAGCATATTGACTTAAACAGTGACACTTGAGAACAATTACTGCTCCCCTACTCTATCTCAGATAATTCATACTCCCTGGTCACTTAACCTGTCTGACTTGTTTTAGCCAGTGACCACACCTATTCATTCTGGTAATGGCTGAGCAGCACAACACATGTGCCTGTTGTACTTCTATCTAGAATAAACCTTGAAACTTTACAGAAGGGAGGAAAAATAAATTCAAAGTATATGGGTTAGCTACAATACCAACAATTATCAGTAGAGTCTACCTTTTAAACTAATTTTCACCCCATGAAGCTCAAATTAAAATGCGGGGCTGGTCGGCTATTCTGATGTCAGATGTACAAAATCTTGAATAATGGAAATTGAATTAAAGTTGATATGAAAGTGAGCATAATCAATTTAGTTGGCATAATTGAATTACAGCAAAACACTTATTGCTGAAACCAAACTCCTTGTATAATTTATTTCTAATTATTACCTTTAGGTGGTGTTAAATCAATTAATATTTTATCCACTGGGGTGTTTAGTTTATCATATTGTAGATAACCTTCTACTTATTCCTTCACACAAACTACGGTCTTTAAATTCAACCAACAGTATGTTAGGTTGAATAGATTTCTAGTGGTGAAAATATCCTTTTTTGAGAATTTAGCTATAGCTTACCCTACTTACCGTTTTATTCATTAGAAACACAGCTTTTGGTTTGCTTTAGATGTGTACCATACACAGGGTCATTCGTTTGGAACAAGAGACGTACCTTAGCAATTTGTTTCAGTATTGACGCCTCCTTCCTGTCAAAGTAGTAGTATTCGTCTTCCGCCAAACATCTATCATTATAAACGGAACCATCTTTATCGTACCTATACCAGACTGGTATATACTTCTGCTTTGACGTGAGTCCCCTTCTTATCTCCTCCACTAAAGACTTGCCCATGGCTTTGATGTACTGCAAAGTTGCCTGAAATAGACAGGATTGTTGCGTGAATTAGTCGGATGGGGAGCGGAATGCGTTTTGTAGGTCCCTTAGGGGGAAGTGTCCTTCTAGTAACCGTATCCAAGTCTCACCATGCGTTACAAACTTCCAAATATCTCACAAAATATTTGAAGGAAATTGCGATTATTGAGACTAACTTTAATCTTTATATAATTTTATCTGAAAATATACCTTTGTCACTAATATATCACCAACATGGTATGTCCAGTATTGTGGAAAAAGGCGTAAATGGGCTAGCCCGGTCATGCTTAAGAATTCCTAACTCAAGCAATTGCCGCCTGTATTAATCAGGACCTTAAGATTAAGAATGATATTACAGGATTCTTACGAGTTGTTCGTATATACTTAGTAGGGTCATATGGTAATCAACATCTCTCGAAATGATTATTGTAAATATTGAGTGTAACAATCCCTTTTTTACAAATATAGCTCTATTCGATAACAATATATATGGCTCCACTTTATCGTAACAATCCTTATTTGCATCTATAACTCTTATTTCAGAGTAACATTCCTTTTTGCTAATGTGGTTCTTTTTGATGATAACAGTTATAGCTTTACCTGAGTGTAACAATCCTTTTCAAAAGTGAAATCCTCTTTTGCAAAAGTAGCTCCATATGGTAATGACATGTACAATGTATGGCTCTATTTGAGTGTAAACATCCTTGTTTGCAAAGACTCTATTTCAATGTAATACTAGTACTCCCATTTTGCATATGTGTCTCTTACTAGCAATACATATAGCTCTGGATGTGACCGTCCTTCTTTTGCAAATAAAGACCTATTTGATAACAATTGATATAGCTCTGTTTGAGTTTAATAATCCTTTTTTTTCATATTTAGCTCCATTTGATAACGATAAATATCACTGTATTTAGCTTTAACAATAATTTTTTGCAAAAAATACATCTAAAGCCCCATTCTCACATTCACGACTTCAGCCACGACTATGCCGATCTAGCGAATAGATCGAGTTATACGTTTCGAGTACGCTATTATGCAAATTTTGCTGTTTTTCTTTTTTTTAAGAGGACTGTTATTCCATTACCATACGATTGCTTTACGATTGACGGCGACCGTTATACGATGCTCATAGGTATATCCCGACTATCATACGCTACTCATACGCTTGCTTTACGACTTGAATACTTGAATAGCGTATAGCAGTCCTGTACGATCGTACGCACAGCGTATGCAACTTTCCCACGGATTTGCATACGCATGACGCCGATGTCAATACGACTGCTATACGCTGTTGCCGACCTTCATACGCTATTGCCGACCTTCATACGCTTCTCATACGCTACCTATTGGCACCTACTTGTTATTGGAGGTGGCGCCGATCGACTACGACTGTTTCGAAATTTTCAAAACAGTCGTAGCCGACGCTGACTTCAATACGACTCGTGCAGACTCGCTAGACTGTCATACGTCAGTACATGTACTATTGCCGACTCACCCCGATCGACCAGGACTGCTAAGTCGTGGTTGATCGTGGCTGTAAGTCGTGAATGTGAGAATGGGGCTTAAGTCTATTTGAACGTTTGTCAAAATGATATTTTTGAGTGTAGCAATCCGTCTTTGCAAACAAAGCACTATTTGTGTGCTCAGTGGTTCTAGCTGCTAGGATTTTACAATCGTTTAAAGTCACTTCTGGTTTATTTAGCAGCTTTCTACGAGAACTTCGTGGTTTTACTTTTTGAATTAAGAATGGTACGATTTCATGCAAGATTCATGTAATTTATTGCCCCATTTGAAAGGATTCTAAAGCATCAAGAATTAATGTCTTATGACACCTTTAGAAATTTCATTTCATTTTTTCCGAACAAATAATAAACATAGTTACATTAAAACAACTTTTATTCATGGGGCTATCGATATTTTTCAGAGATATTTTAAAGGAAATAATGTAATTAATCGTATATATCAACATCTCATTCTCCAAAATTGTGCATCTTTACCTTCAGAAACACACTTTCTGCTTGAAATACTGTTCTGTATATAACAATAATGGGGCACCATCAAGGAATTCAGGAAACAATGTTTTAACCCAAACTTAGTATGTCAGAAGTGCTGACTTTGAACTGTATACACACTGCTTTTAACGAGAATATACACTCTGGCAGGTAATATGGGGTAATTTCTAAGCCACAGATAATTAGTCAAAGAAAACCTTTTAGTTTAAGGAAGAATTTTGTTAGTACAAAGGGACTTCGTAATTGGTAACGTAGTTATACATTAATTATCTTTTATAACATTGTTTTCAAGGGAACCCCGTTCATACATAGATAAAAATGGTCTTACCAAGATAAAATGCCAGGCACAATTCTGGAAATATGTCAATGAATGAATGAATGAATGAATGAGGCTTTAAAGGCACATCGGCACATTAGGCCATAAAGTGCCATAAATATTTTTTTTCATAAAGTGGTTCTTTGCCATTGTTGAAGAACAATGGCCAAGAATGTGAAAGAAGAAAAAGAAGAAGAGAACGAGCAAAGCCTTCACATCCAAAGAGGATCCAGAGAAAGTCCGATACAAGGTGATAGGAGTGGAAATGAAAGGAATGGAAAGTAGTATGAAGCTAGTGGCGCTGGGCGCAACACAGCGCAGAGGTTAGGCAGGTATGGTAAAGGAATGGATCCGTGCACAAAAATATGTAGGCCGGCGCACGGATCCATATCTCAAGGGGAATGGATAGAGATGTAATAGTTATGAAATATGAGGAATATGGGTAGTGAGTAAAAGCAAATTAGTGATCGTGTAAATATTTAAAGCTAAGTTCACCTGGGAAAAAAGGTCTGATTTGGAAAATATTTGTTACTGAAATAACATAAAGGTGAGAATATGGGGAATTCAAAAACATTAACCAGAATTTGCCCCCCCCCCCCCCCCCAATATGATACTGACCACCTCTGGGTCATGGACTATTATGATGTATTCAGTTCAAAAGCAATCTCTGTGTGTTTCTCATAACTGGGAATTTGTCATCATGCTGCAAGTGTGATCTGCTACATAGAATTAAAGTTATTTCATAATCATACTTGTATGGTTATCAATTTACCAACACCTGTAACATATAATAGCCCACTCCTAAACTAATATACTAATCTGACCCCTGGTGGCCAGGATTGGAACCGCATAAAATCTCCTGATTTTGGATGGTTGAATGTTAACAGGTATGAATTATATAACTTGGTCAGAAATCTTCAGATTAGCTACTGATTTGCCAACTTTCAAAAATCATCCACCATTCCTCAAGAATGAATTTATTTTCTAGCCAAGAGCCAAGAATTTCATAATATGCTGAACATAGTAAGTATTTGATCTTGAAAGATCACACAATGTCTGGAAAGATCACACAATGTAAATGTTGTTGATGAAGACATTTTCAGTTCCAAAGCTATCTGCGTGTTTTTGAAAACTGTGTGTATATTATCATGCAGCAATTGTGATCTGCTCAAATTAAAGTTATCCTATTAACATATGTTTCCATGATTACCAACTCTAAAGGCCCGCTCCTTAAGCAAAAGTACTAACCTGGCCCCTCCCAGAATTGGAACTAAACAAAATGAAACCAAAAGACGTCGCAGTATAGTAAACCGCCTGATAAGTGAAATATCCTGATTTGGATTGTTGAATGATGACGGGTATGCCAACGTACGTGCACAATATCAATTGAACAATTCATAACACACACGTACCATGATCTAAGAACTTATGGCCAGTTTAGCGATATTCTCAAAATGAGGCATCTCTATAGTATAATAGTATACCGTAGGTGTACGTCCTATACATATTTCGCTGTTTCGCTATTCGCGGAATTACCGTAAAGTCGTTCCCCCTTTTCGACATATTAGCTAAAAGTACACGGGCGCGAAAATATGCCAACAATTTTCCCATATATAAGCTTCAGACAATGTTTCAATCGCACGCATGACTTGATTTTTTGGCCGCTCAGTTTCATCAATAAACTCGCTGCCATAAACCGTTATTACGAAGAATTTTGTTCTGGCACTTTTCCCTATACACCTAGTATATTGCCAACTTGGCGAGTGGCAGCATGCTGAATCTATGAATGTCCTACGGACGACGTGCTACCCTACAGCACGTCTGATGCCGAAGTGGGTCAAGGGATCTTTTAGATGCATAATATCCATAGACAGATCCACACATCCCCATTCTTTAATAAGGCAAGCAGGGTGTAAGGCCAGCGTACGGTTCCCCGGGAGGTGCCAGCTCCTATTGCACACCATTGAGCAAGCCATGCGGGGTCACATTATCAAAACAATAGAAATAAAATGAAAACCAAAGAAATCCAAACAGGCAGTGTTTAAATCTGTTTCTTAGGATAGCACTTAGAATATGTATGCATAGTCATAATGGTGCACGTTTTAATATTTCATTTCCAGTTTCATTTCCCAATAGACTATAATGTCGGGGAAATTTTGATAGATTATTTTAGTTTCATACCAAAAAGGTGTTGCCGGTTAAGAGTATCATTTGGCCTCTAAATGTCATGATAGACTTGGGTCTAGCTATTAAGGTTTGGGTATGAAATTAAGTGTATCGTCACTTCGTCTGTCATGTTAAGCCCACATCGTGACTAGGCAGTTGTGAATGGCAAAGAGTATCATTTTGGGAGTTGGAATTTTGCAGTGTTTGCCATCTTGTCGATTTTCCTCATAGCAATGTTTTCTGCCGTAACGTCATGACCATGTTGTGACTAGCAGATTTTTAATGGTTAAAAACGACTTACAGTTCCGTAAAACTGACAAATTTCTAACATGCCTTGAACATGATGGCAACCCAAGATCTTGTGGCAGACAACGAGAAGTCAGTGCGCATTGCTTAGACCACTCCCCATCCTCCGGCTTAACAAAGTAAACTATAAGAGCCGAAGACCAGGAAAGAAATAATCCATACGATTGTTTACAGTTCACTTAATACTACACTTGACCACTTATTAGAGGGGCCATAAACTACTTTACCTGATGCCACTATTAGCATGACCAGTTATGACCTTGACTTTGAGTTCAAGGTAAAATATGGATTATTCGAGACCAAAATGGAACCTAAAACGCATGAAATCCAGATATATATCCAGGTATTGCAAAGAAAACTTTTGTCATGTTATGTTGATGAAAGACAGCAATGAAGCCCTTCAATCTTGATTTCGCTTCAATAAGCAATGATTTTATTTGCCAAAGTTTTAAATTCCACTGACATTACAACAACAGTATAACCTTCACCCACAAGATCATGTGCATTCACGATTGACAATATGAGCAAAGTAGGCCTCCTTTGCATAGAATGTACTGTAGAACACGAAATTCACGCGCGTGTCCCATGTATAGCGAATTTCAGAGTTTTGCGTCATAGCGTATCTTAATATTAGCGTCTCTGGGGCCTGTTTCTCGTATCGTAAATTACGAATCGTTCCTAATTTACGATTTCCTAAATTTAGGAACATTTTTACGAAGATCAGAAATTGCGTTTCTCGAAGCTCTTCGTAAATGAATTCGAAATATTTTAATTGATGACGTCATTTACGGGAAAATATTGTTGGGAAGTCATTTTGTTGCGTATATAGTCCTATTGTTGCGTATATAGTCCTATTGTTGCGTATGCCACTCACTACGGGAATGGGATCAGTGACATGAACGTCAGGGATGGATGGGGCATTTATCTCGCCGTAGCGTTCCATAATGAAAAATAAAGAAAAATAGATCTACTACCATACGTGTGCGTGAAAGGGGTAGATAAATTACGTTTTTATGTAGTGTTGTTTGCCGGTCAAACTTACTGCCTAAATGGTTAACGGTTTAACGGATCGGGGAAAACCGAGGAAGTATCATAATCTTTTTCTGAGGGGAGCCGTACTAGGCAACCATTATTCAACGATAAACAAACATCTAAAATTTGCGCTCCCCCTCGTTCTTTTTTCTGGAATAGCCTACGCAGAATTAGGGGTGTCCGTATATTTTTGACGCGGAGCACAGTCAATGTATGCATGTATGTATGCATATTGTAACCTCGTTGCACTACTATATCAAACCTTAATAATAGTGCAATATCTAAGACCAAGACAAATTATTACTAAACAAAGTTCACTAGGTTTTTATATACAACTTGTATCGAGAATAAGTCAAGTGAAATATATGAATGCGTACATTTGACATCTTTTGCGAAAATTTTCTGGGTTATCTAGTGCTATTTGACTTGTCTGCGATGGACGATGGACCAAGTGTGAAAGAGCATGTATTTTCAAGACCGTTTTTGTGGGGAGAGAAATTAAAAAAAATATATATTTTCACGACCCTTTTTTTGGGAGAGAAAATAAAGAACATTTCATTTTCACGGCCGTTTTTTGGGAAAGAAAATAAAAACTTTATTTTTACGACCATAAGGGGAGAGAAAATAAAAATACTTTTTATGTTCACGACCATTTTTCGGGGAGAAAAATACAAAAACTTCACGACCTTTTTGGGGGAGAGAAATTAAAAAGTTAGATAGATAGATAGACTGATAGATAGATAGATACATGCATACATACATGCATACATACATACACACACAAATACAAACATACATACATACATGTTTAGAAATACAGACACATAGACAGGTAGATAGATGTTAGATATTGATAGACATACATATAAATAAATACATGTTTCCATTATTGATAGGGTCGTTTTACAAATGATATTCCATGATATAGCGAAGAACATGAACATGGTCATTGTTGCGAATTTCGCAAATTAAAAGGTTACCTTTGCCATGAAAATAAACCAAGCAACCAGTCATTTTAACGACCATTTTTTGAGGAGTAAAAATAAAACTTTTTTTTAATTTTTCATTTTATTTAAAAAAGATGGTCGTGAAAATAAAGTTTTTGTATTTTCTCTCCCAAAAATGGTCATGAATATGAAATAGTCTTTTTTTAAATTTATTTTCCCCCGTCGTAAAAATGAATCAGTTTTTGTCCATCGTACCTGTCGCATGTTTGGATGTTTGGATATTGCTAAATTATACATCCATATTGATAAATATTTTAAAATCAAAAGTTTCTATACATTATTTATAAATGATTATATTTTTTCTATTGATTCGTAAATAATCATGAGATCTAATAAACATTCATAAACCATTTATTTTATCATATTTAAACAATTGTACATACATAAATGATTAATATTTATGTACGTGCATGTATCAATTAAACATCTATTTACATTCATAGGTTATTAATAAATATTGATGAATTATATGTAAATATTTATAATTCACGGGCCTACCCTGATGGTCATATGGTCAAGTGCCCGTGTAGGTGCGTGAGATTACCACACGTTGCCATGCAACAAGGGCCCAAAGACGTCATTCGTAAATTTACGATGACCTCTGAGGTTATCGTAAATTTTACGCGACTTTCGTAAATATTTACGAACGTCGCAGCTTCGAGAAACAGAATAATCGTAAATTACGATTTTCAACAATGAAAATCGTAATTTACGATACGAGAAACTGGCCCCTGTACCGTAAAAGCCGCCGCTGACAGCGCCATCTGTCGCAAAAAAGACGAACTAATTTAAGCAGAGATTACATCATTTGGCGGACGTGACTTCCGTCCATATGATGCTGAAATGTCGGGCAGATGCTGTGTTTCCATTCTGGCGGGCATAGTCGGCGATTTGAGCCGGTGCTCAGCTGAATAACTATTGTTGCCCGATCTCTTTCGTTTTCTTGACGCTGACCCTGACTGTTTTAAAGTTTCAGAAACTGAGCGGTCTGCACTGGCAATAACTGGGGACAATTCATATCTCTCCTTGGTAGGCAGGCAAGGTAGCCAGGCAAGCATTGTGTTAAAAGTGTTTAAAATCTAGCTTTAAATGATGTTAGAAGTTACAGTATTTAAAAGTCACAGTCCAGGTTGACAGAAGCCACACTACTGAGCTCTTGATCTAATGCTGCCAGAGTGAATCAACCTAAATTTAGCATTTGTTTGTGAGTAAACAGGGCCGCCAGAACAATAGCTGGGCACCTATCCTTCTGGTTGCTATGTGCAACACTCACTCAGTATTCTGGCTTCTGTCAACCTGGACTGTGACTTTAAATACTAGTACTGTGACTTTTAACATCATTTAATGCTAGGTTTTAAACATTTTTATCAAAATGCTTGCCTGGCTGAAAGGAGCTAAGCCTACCAAGGACTACTCAGCTGAGCAACAGATTATGCCCGCCAGAATGGAAAAAAAATCTATCAACAAAATTGATGTCAGCGCCACCAGTGGCTAAAAAAAAGACAAACTACAGCGTTTTTATATATAGCGAAGCGGCACCAGACGCTAAGTACGCTATATATAAACACACTCGGAAATTTCGTGTTCTACAGTATATATATATATATATATATATATATATATATATATATATATATATATATATATATATATATATATATATATATATATATATATATATATATATATATATATATAGACTGTAGAAGTACTGCACACACACACACACATGAGTGTGTGTGTCAATACAAATGAAAGTCAAAGTAAACATATTACTGCAAATGTACTATAAGGAAAATGGTAAACTTGGTTACAAACGACACGGTTAAAGTTTATATTGCGCAGGTTGATATACAACTAGATACATATATTGTTGCCATGGTAACAGTTGGCCATTTTGGATTTAAAAATGACCACCATTGAAATCTGTTTTATGCCTTTTCATATCCTAGAAACATGATTTTAGTATTTCTCTACATACTCTCTGTGACTCGGAATGTTATTAACCTAGCCATGATGACCACTGTTGGCTTTCTTAGATTTTAAAATGGCTGCCAAAAGAATTGCTATATTTTTCTCCATAACTCTCGTGTGTTTTTTCACGATCAAGACACCTTGCTCATCCCAATTGGCCTAATTGTCATATAAGGTTTACGTGAATGTATTGGATCATTAACGCCATTTTACTATTTAACTATGAATCTTAGATTAGACAGCATTTTGACGGGGTGTTACTGGCTTTAATAAGTTCAATATAAATCTCAACTTAGATGTTTTATCTGATATCCTGACTGAATATGAAAGAATAAAAGATGACAAAAGTGGGACGGTCTCCATGCCTGGATCAAATCAACCCAGTCTAAAACACGTACGCCCTGTTTGCCTGAAAGCGATAGAACTGTCAGAACCATTGACCGTTTATCAATCGTGTCAATATACACCCTATGACTACACAACCAATCAAGCGAATTTCACTATAAACTAGAAACGTGTCTTCCTTGTAAAATGGTTCTAAAAACGACCTGACTCTCTGCTTTGACCACGCAGATTCCTTAGCTAGATAGTTTTGCCCTTTTTTTTCATCTCATATTTTGGCTGAAAATGAAAAACAATGCAGTCTTCGAGGCCAGTGATTTAGGATATGAGAGATATGAACCCCCTCTAGGTCCAAGGTTATATCAGAGGTACCTTGAATTATGACAGGACATGAAAATCCTGATTATCAGCATGTACTTATTTTGAAGCATATGGGAACATTCAAAATGTTTTTAAATACTCATTATTCAGATCCCCTGTGGAGGTAGGACTTAGGAACTTACAAAAGATATGAATGACCTAATGGTAGAGTTTGTTTTTCAAGTAAACGGTGTATTTTGACATTTTACCAAAAATAGCCATAGCCAGATCTGTTCTTTAAGAGTTCCACATCGTATCAGAATAGCCACTTATTGATAAGTCTATCATTGATCGGTAACAATAAGATGTTAACTATATAAACATATAAGTAACGTTGTCTTCTTTTAACTCAGTTTTCAGATGTTTACATTTTAAAAATGACCAGGTTATTGAATAGCGTTCTACATTAAAGCGTTGCACCTCTTCATACTAATTTTACCTGTGTCCCTGAGACATGTATTTGTAATCTTAGCTTCAACAACAGGTTTGCATAACAATTTGATGCAAGGCAAAAATACTATTTACATTATTTGAAATGATTGCTATCTCTTTTGGTGGGTCTGTGTTCTGAAGTCAAGCACACGATGATCAGTTTAACTGATAAACATATTTGACAAACATTAGTTTGCTCAGTATTTACTAAAATGATGACACGAATGTATGATAAGACCTAGATTTATGGATTTCAAAAACATAATCACTAAATAATCAATTTCCAGGGTTTAATTCAAATACCATAACTGCGTTTTGCAATGCTCTACATTTCAACAAAAGTATGAATAACATTACCAATGCCACTATAAAAACTAAATTATTAAGACAGTCTGATAAAGTGGAAAATAATCGGCTGCATCACCATTGCCTACAAATAAAAGATATTGGATTGGATCTATATTAGTTGTAAGGAGTTTTGCTACTTAGCCGTGTACTGCCTGTCCAACACGTACCGTAATTTCGCGTGTATAAGACGCACCCGTATACAAGACGCACCCCTTGTCCAGGCCTTTAAAATGATGTATAGACCTTAGCTTTGTGTATAGTGCGCACCCCCTTTTGGGAATTATTGTAGGATATCAACTCCTCATGAATAACGCTAGAAACCCAGTAAAACGCATATTGAGATGAGTGAAATGTGACATCTCCGTGACATCAATGCGTATCACCCTGTGTCGGTACTCACTACCCATTGTCCTAGGCATGTCACATGGATTGTAATCAGTAAATTCCAGCGGGGAATGGTCCGGTAATTACAATTCATCAATGACGAGGCAAACATCGATGGGCATTGTCTTGGCCGCATTATAATTGTAATTGGCGATCTCCGAGTGGCCTGGTAACTCGATGTAAAACACCCTAGATTTCTAGCTTTGTGTATAAGACGCACCCCCTATTTGAGTGTAAAATTTAGTGTAAAAAAGTGCGTCTTATACACGCGAAATGACGGTATATGAAATAGGTGAAAATACATCTGGAAAACTTTCTCCTAACAGCAGATGTGCGATTAAAAACGGTAAGTAGGGAATTTTGGAACTTTTGCTTACCTTTTTGCTCAAATGTTGTCTTTCAAAGGCTTGTTCGTAAAATTCGCCGATGGTTGTTTACGTCTCAAGTGCAATGACTGGTTAGCCTCTACCTTCCAGCATCTATGGCATGCCAAAATGATATTAATTCAAATAATGACCTCAGGTCATGTACACTTTTAGTGGGGTAGGTAACCTGCATGCATCACTTAACAAACTCTTATCAACCGTGACAACACTTTCATGTTCATCCAATCGTAGGACTAATCGCAAAAAGTTTCCATTAACTTTAATCAAAAGGATGAATTTCGCGTGTAATGTCGCGAATGAATTTTGTTAAGCACAGCCTACAGGAATGCAACTCCTTTACAGAAGTATTAGGCTATTTGTTCGATATTCTATTCAAAGTTGTGGGACCAAGTATTTGCTTCACACGGAAACACGTTCAACAGGTCATGGCAATACACCCAGTGCGGGCACCATCTATGTTGATATTCGAGCCTGGAAGATCACTTTACACGATCCACGTGTGCCTTGAATAAGGAAACAAAAGGATATAGAGAAATATGTAGTACAGGAGGGAACAAGGTGAGACAATCATCTACTCTCTCTCTCTCTCTCTCTCTCTCTCTCTCTCTCTCTCTCTCTCACACACACACACACACACAGACACACATGCAGACAAACACATACATATATACACATATATATGTACATATGTGTGTATGTGCATGCATGCATACATACATACAGATATACATACATGCATGGATGCATATATACATAAATACATACATCAGGGTCTTAGCCAGGATTTAGAAACTGAGTGCCCAGAATTGGCGGTTGTAAAATTTTGGAGGAACCAAATATCTAAAGGGGACCACAATATACTCAGATTTCAACCATAAACATGTATAAATTCATCAAGATAAGTCATTATATTCTTATACAATGTCAGAGGAATTATATGGATATGAGAAAAATCAATGATATGCTTGAGAATGACATTGTAAATAAATTCCTCATAAAAAGGTTTGGGTGTCCTTGGGGGTAATTGTTAAGGGTTTGGGTGTCAAAAAAGACACCCAGACGCCCTGCTGGCTAAGACTATGACATACATACATACATGCATACATACATAAAAACATACATACACTCAGTAATACTAAGAGATATGTACTTATTTTCCTGTACATAGGTGTAACTCGTCCACATCTTCAACTTTAAGGGTCTTCTTTTTACTTTTAGAAAGCCTTTTATCTTGTTCATGATCTAATATAAATATTAGATTGTTTTATCGATTGTATCACATTTTAAGAATTTAGTTTCTTTTGAAACAACCTTGTTTGCACTACTTATGATCTCTAAATGTTCAGCTTTAAAAGATGCACACAGGACATAAGATCTAGAGGCAAGAAAGCAACATGCCATTAAATTCAAGTAGATACAATAACACAGGATTATTAGAAATGGAATAGTCTCAATTCGTCTGCTCTCATTTCTTTGCTTGCTTGCCTGCCAAATAACGACCATCGATCTTGACAAATCATCTTGCCTCTGTGTGTAAAATTGTTATAATAAATGATTCAATAGGCTCATCCACGTAAAACCTGGCATATTGAAGTAAAAATACACTATTATAATTGAAAATTGCACAATCATCTTAATTGGGTTGCGTACGACCCATTTTACATGTAATACCAGTAGAAACGAGAACTCTTCAAGATCCATAATGATATGGCCACACTATTTGTTGCAATAAAACAATGTATCATTGAATTAATGTACATACTCTAACATATGAATCTAAGATAAAGATTAGTTCAATATCTTTTTTTCACTTTCAAATTTTTGACATGATGTCGAATAACAACCATACATTTGACAATGATCTTGCTTCTATGTGTACAATCGTTATACCTAATGACCCTGCTTGACAAATGATCATCATAAATTGCAAATGTTTCTGTTCTTGAAATGTATGAGTTGCTGCTATTGTGAAGTGAAAGGGTGAGAAGATAACGAGGCCAGAGGACATTGTGTTGCTGTTTCCCTATGGCAAATATAGCAGCCAATATTCAATCCAGCATATCACATCCCGCAAGGGACACACCTTAGGGTGCGCAATAGGAGTTGGCTCCTTCCGGGGAACACTAACCTGGTGTGGCACCCTGCTTATAAAAGAAGGGGGATGTGTGGATCTGTCTATGGATACCCTGCATCTAAAAGTCCCTTGGTCCTCTTTGGATCTGAATGCTCTGCTCTTACTCTTCCTCTTTGTCTTCTTTCACCTAGAATAATAATGCTTCATCATTGTTCTTCAGCAATGACAAAGGACCACTTTTTACTATTATTTTATGGCACTAAATGAACTTTGTGTGTCGATGTGCCTTTCAACACATGTATTCATTCCAGCCTATCACACGACTTCAAGAGATGCAGCATGGTTATGTCCATTTGGACCTTTTGAACCTTTCAATGCAAAGAAACATTATAGTTACATTCTAATTCCATTGTGGTATAACTCAACAAATTCTCTTCATTTGTTTATAATAAACAAAGCTTTCAAAAGGGGCTATCAAAGAGTTCCATCTATCCTCTGTGGTTACAAAAAACTGGATATGGTCTTAAAGGTTGTTCAATGAGTTAGAATAGCTTAAGAAATTACAATTTATCCATAATAGTAAGGGTTCGAAATAAGTAATGAAGGATGAATGATGATGTACCAATGCATATCATTAAAAAGCATTTACAAAGATGTTAGAGGGTTTTTATGTTAAATATATTCAATTTAGATTATTAAATAACAGATTTGTAGCAAATCAGAAATTACTAGCGTGAAAAAACTAATAGCAATGTTAAAAGTTCTGATATAGAAGAAATCTTTGGAGGGGATGAAATAATCCATTGTATGGAACGAGATTTTGGCAAAAGGTTATTTGCAATAACAGAGAGAGAGGGAGAGAGACTATTTAACATTAATGCTGTGAAAAGTGTATTGTAGCGTCAACAGTGTTTAGAAGAATACAAAGCAGAGATCAAACTAATGTAGCGAGTCTTATGCAAACATGGGCGAATGCAAATGGGGAGTTAAAACACTCATACAACTAGTGCCATTTCCTTTGATGTATTCGAGAAATATTCGTTGGACTTTTATATTTCATCCGTGATATATAAGAAAATGTTTCATGTTTTATGTTTGTTTTAGGAACAAATGAAAAAACAGCATTTTGAGAAGCTAAAAAATGGACCTTTTGAAGGCCAGTGGCTATAGAGTGATAAGAGTGGTGTTTCATCTTCCTAGTAGATGTGGCATGGACATTAAATTTGCTTTGCGGGTCAACTGATCAACAATCAAAATTATCAAATATTTATATTTTTCAGTAGTACCATATTTCTATTACAATTTTTAAAATCTTTAAAATTACATTTTGCAATTTGAGTATTCTATTCTGAGAGGAGGGGCAAATGATGACGACGACGACGGCGACAATGAAAATAATAATAATAATAATAATAATAATAATAATAATGATGATGATAATAATAATAATAATTAGATAAGTAATGCTGTAATCGTGTTTCTCGAATTTATCTATCTCTCGTTTACTTAATTTACTATTAGTTCTCCCTCTTATGGGAATGTATCTTGTTCTGTTAAATTTAATTTTTTTTTTCTCCTGTTCTTTCGGTAGTGCTCTGGCTTATAAGTTTGAAACTGTTACTTTACTTTTGTGGAGCAGCAAGCAGGCTACTTCCTACCCAGTATCTTTTTGATCTATTTATCTGATAAGGTCAATAGGTTGTCTGATATTGGGTGATTAGGTAATACTATTTGTCTGAGAAGGTCAGTTGGACCTACGAATAGGGCCAGGTTATTATGTAGTGGTACTGCCAATAGGAATATGTACTAATACATTTAGTCAGTCAAGAGTCCTGGCAGTTTGTTATACTATGTGAAAATTATTACCAACTTTGAATAAAGATTGTCTATCTATATATTTTGGCTGTGCTGACATATCAGTATAGGCCAGACCTCAATAATGTATAGAGAATAGATAGGTATGTGTGAATACTGAAATGAAATATATCACCATTTATACCCCACTAGTATCATTGCGAATCTTGTCTTAGAGTGTAATATAGTACATGGGTATACTGAATCAACTGGTCATTGTATGTGAATTTCACCATATGGGCGAATCCCTATGGTGCGAGCATCAGCCGGTCAAGGTTCACCGGTCGTCTGTCTACTTCACATGCGGAAATGGATAGATGACTGGGCTATTCTCTGCCTACCTAGATAGCCCCATTCATGTCTCTAACAAGCACTTGTAGCTGCTGAGGAGGATTTTATCTGAAAACTTGAGACATATTTACTATGTAAGAAAAAATATTAATATTGTTACCGACTTTGAATAAAATATATCTATCTATAACTGACTTTTGGCTGTGTTGACAAATCAGTATAGGCCAGAGCTCAATGATGTATAGAGAATAGATAGGACGGTGCGAATACTGAAATGAAATATATCACCATTTATACCCCACTAGTATCATTGCGAATCTTGTCCTAGAGTGTCATATAGTACATGGGTGTACGGAATCAACTGATCATTATATGTGAATTCCACCATATGGCCGATTCCCTACTGTGAGAGCATGGGCCGGTCAAGGTTCACTGGCCGTCTATGCGTGTGTCATATGTGAAATACAAACTAAATAATATAAGCGACAGTGAAATAAATGAGCTAGAAAATGCAAGTGAAGTAAATAGGAAACTAAAAAGATATGAATGAAAATCAGAAGGAATATTAATAGATACACTGGAGTCTAGGTCCACTTGCCATCTGTGTGTGTATCATATGTGAAATACGAACTACATAATATAAATTATAAGTGACAGTGAAATACATGAGCTAGAAAATGCAAGTGAAGTAAATAGGAAACTAAAAAGATATGAATAAAAATCGCAAGGAATATTAATAGATACACTGGAGTCTAGAAGGTCCACTTGCCATCTGTGTGTGTATCATATGTGAAATACGAACTAAATAATATAAATTATAAGTGACAGTGAAATACATGAGCTAGAAAATGCAAGGGAAGTAAAAAGGAAACCAAAAGATATGAATGAAAATCGGAAGCAATAAAAAAAGATACACTGGAGTCTAGAGTGGCTAGATTGGCTAACAAATATTGACTGAACATGACTAGATAAGCCACAAACTACAAGGCGGACAATACAGACGTGTGTTGCCGGCTGTTCAAAATGACAGAAGATAACTATGAACTCATGACCAAGCGCTCAGAGTATAAACAACTGGACAAAGACCTAAAAGTGTCAGAACTGTACAGTGAAAATGCACAGGAAGTGACGAAAGCAACTGAAGTAATTAATTAAAGAATGCATGGACCTTAGATGCGCCCAACCTGACAGATGGAGTGTTTGCCATAGAACCCTAGTGTGCGAGTAGCTCCTACTTGGGCCAGTACCTCACCTATGACGTCATATGACCTGTGTTTACTAGATAATACAATGGGCGAGTATGTCCCGTTTGTAATCTATGCGTGTACTTGACCTGTGGTTCAGTGTCAATACTGACGAGTATTGTCACTATAAATGGTTAGTAAAAGTGCGTTCTTTGTCTAATAGCATCAACTCATGAATAACATGGCTTCGGAGAGATATACATTTTTTTTTAATATGCATTCAACATTTAGTCAGTGGCACCCTGCAAAGTTTTCGATAAAGGGATTGGAATTCAATTGCGCTGAACAGTTTCATATGTATAATAAGGCAGGTGAGTAGGATGGTTTGACTATTTTCTAACAATTTGAGAGAAATGTCATGAACATAAACTTGGAAGGGAAAAAAAATCATTCAATTCTATAATTTTAGTGATTTGCGGTGACCATGTAACAGCAGCAAAGATCATGAATACTTCAGATCCTAGGAGACAAAAATCCCTGGGGAGGAGTGTTAGGAATTATGATGATATCAAATGGAAAGCCGTCTGTCAGCAAGTGGTGAAGGATGGCAACTATGCCAAGGTGAGTGGAACATTTGAGATTTCCAATTTCCTAATAATAGTAATGCTTATTAGTGATGGAGCAAAGCACTCAAAATTATTATGTTTATTTTTACAGTTCAGCCAAAATGAGCATCTCAAGGCAAAATTAATGGAAACCGCAGGAACAGTACTGGTGGAAGCAAGTCCCTGGGATGCATTGTGGGGAATAGGGTTATATGCCAATGATCCTAGAGCACTACGTAGAAAAACATGGAAAGGCAAGAACTGGTTGGGCTTTCTGTTAACAGAATTGCGGGAAGAATTCTTGGCAGCTGAAATATGTGATGAACTTTTTACAGACTTTGAATGAGATCAATTTACTGATTATGTCTCCCTCCTGGATGTGATTCTGCAAGTGAAGCGTTGAAATCTACCGAAATAAAAGTCAACTATTCCAATAATCAAATTTGTGAATGTTATTCTTTTTTTGGGTGCCCACAGGTATGGTAATATGAAAATGCCACCACAACTGATATATGTAAGAGAGCATAGAGAAGGAAATGCTTCGGGAGCCATTTTTGGCTCTCGATGGTGCCTGAAGTGACCAGTGGAATTTGTAACTTTGTTAACATGTGTTGTGTGTATATCCCCCCTCCACCCTGCCCAGTCCCATAAATTGAGCTTGGGTTGTATTTTCACAGCTGTACTGTGTATCGGTATGTGCTCTTTATATGCATGCAGTGACGCCAGTAAAAAACAATTGCGTTTATACACATCAGTGTTTAGTCAAGGGCATTACCCAAAAGTATGCAGAAAGATGTTTGACAGAGGTGGTTTTCATCACATTCATTGCAACCAGGGTCTGATTTAGATGTCCATATTTATCATCCTTAAGTTTCCAATGTCATTGAATACCGATGGGATCAATCAATGATGTGACCATATTGGAAGATGTCACATGGTCCACCAAAGGCTAAGTTGGACAAAGGTCAATTTGGAATTTTGTTTTCTGTCACATTTATGTCCTATAGTGGCTAGTTCGTGACTAGCCAGTTGTAAGTAGTGGAGGAAACCGGAGTACTCAGCGAAAAGGAAGGAATTCTGAGCGTGCATCAGAGAGTGGAGAATAAAATATATGGCATGGTGTATACTGTGCATGTACTCCAACCAGATCTTAACTCTCTATGCCCTATGGATATTAAGATGATGAATAACCTCCCCATAACTGCCCTTGATACTTTTCCAGTGACATCAAGAGAAACGTATGGACACATTTAGGAACACTTCAGGGACCCTTTCATATTTTAAGGGACACTTCAGGGACACATTTAGGGACACTTCAGGGACACTTTCAGGGACTCAGGGACACAAAGAGGGACCGTAGGGACACAAAGAGGGACCGAGAAACAATAAAGGGGACACTTTCAGGGACAGCTTATATACAGGTGTTCTGTCCCTCATGTATCTGCTAATAACTTTGCAATTGAAGGTTTCTACAATCTTTTTTCTTTTTGAGTGGTAAGCTGTCTTCTGCTGATCTTAGATTTCCTTTCTTCTTTGTTCATTTCATACAATCTATTTTCAGGATTGGTATGGCTGATCAGGGTTGTAGTATAATTAAGTCAGGTATTCTCACACTCTGATATGAATTGCCCATTCAGGTGGAAAACATATAAAGGAGGACCAAATTTGAGTATAACAGTATATAGAATCAAGGTCCCACACACACACCAAACATCAATAATAACAACATCATTAATACTTTGAAAATTTATTCTAGATTTCCGTGAATACTCAAATGTTCACACAACACTGGATTCAGTCTTTCCACAAATAAACTTTGACATTTCTTTTTATTCTAGCCACTTTTATGTCATAAAATCCCATACTGGGTTTGTCGAGTTATTTAGAAAATAAAGTTCATTGATCAATGCATCAATTTCTTGGACTTCATCATTCAAAAGTTCTATGCGAATGTCATTTTCTGTCATGTCATAGCATGTCTGAATATGATCAGACATGTCTTCAGGGAGAGGGAGGATTTCCCTTAACTGTTTGAGTACACGTTCTATGCAGTTACTAAAGATAACCTCAAGTATTGCTGAAGACAAATGCAGGTCCAGGTTCCTTTCTGTCAGATCAGATAAACATCCCCTCTGCATATGTTGTACCTGAGCAGGATGCTCAACTTCACAACTAAAATAACTGTCATTCATCTTCTTTCGGATGGCATTCCATAGGTATAACACATAAACTCTAAGACACAACTGTTCAGGTGTCATATGACATACCAATTTAGCTGGTGTTGTGTTGATTAGCAACTCAACCCCCTTACGGACAACAAAGTCGACAGGGTGCTTATCAGCATCAGCCTTTGCCCCATCCTTGGTGTAGAACTGTTGGTCAGAAATACCGTAGATCAGGCTTCGATCTGAAGATACGTGCTGCCAAGAATATAGGGTTACATCCATCAGCCCTGGTGGAGATGGCAGCTTCACTTGTTGAGGAGGATGCAGTGTGGACGGCCGTATAACCTTATCAACTGGTTTCTTTGATGGTAGTTGGTTCGCAAGTGTATTTTGTTTATCGGCCCTGTACCGTAATTCATGAAGTGCAGTTTGAATTTCGCTCATCTTGTCCTGTAAAACTTGCCATGCCTCGCCATCCATATTGGTGCCCCTTCTGTAGTTGATGCACTCCCCTTCATGCTCGAAAATTCCGACATACACCTGGTCTTGCAGCTTGGAAACTCGGATAATACAACGGTTGTTGAGCATCAGTTCTTCACCAGCAACACTGACATCTCCAGAGTCTGTGTTATTTTCTACTCGCTCCACCATAGAATGAATATGACTCAACTTTGACACCATCATCTCCCACTCAGACATGGTCAAGTAGATGAAACTGCTTTTGTCCTCTTTCTTTCTCTGGAGAAAGACGTATGGTTCAGCATTTTTCCCCTTACGGATAAGCAAAGTTGAGTGTTTGTTCAAAGGGAACATCTTGTAGCCGAAACTCATTGTAGATCAATGATCAGACAAATGGTACCATCAAGTGAAATTCTGTGCCTTGATATACAGCTTATTGTTTACATTATGACCTCACATCTGATAACTCTCAAATAACCAATGCCAGTATCCCTTGATATCAAGATTTCATGTAAATATGAACATAGTCAGGTCACCTACCATTTGTAAATCTACTTCCATTTGTGAAACATGAATAGCATGTATGTGCTGATTCTACATTGCATCTATAGTCTAATTAAGTTCGACTAATGGATTGTGTCTCTTTTAAGCCCCCACAACTGACAACCCAAACAATCAACTCTTCCTGGGCCCTAGAGATTATGACAGTATGCTACATTTTCGGAAATCAATTACAAGGTTATGCTATATATCCTTTGCATACAGTGCATAGATTTTCTATTATTCATTTATTCATAGTGCGAGGTTAAGTTCATTTAGTCATTACTTGCAATTGAGTGGCATGCTTCTGGGAGTAGCTCATCTTTTAATTCCTAATGACGTGGCAAACCCCATTCTACGTGACATCATTTTCAACATGATGTCATCACTTATACCGAGCCAAGGTGGGCAACGTGAGGGTTGACTGAACCATCATAAGTTAATTTGGTTACTTTATTGAATTAGACAGCTGACATGACTATTGATAGCATACTTTGGGGAAGGTAGAGGTCCCCTTAAGTTGTTGTTGTTTTGCTATAACTATGTCTTCAAACAATTCCAATCACATTTTCGAAATGATTTCTAATATCCGAGGCTACTTCTGGGGATAGTCAAAGGCAGAGCATATCTGTAAAATATTTGAGAACTTCCAAGCGGCCTACATTGATAGTGCCATCATCAAAAAAATGTATTAGCAACTCTTTGTAATCCTCCAATGACTGAACAGCAAGAAAATATTGGTCAGGAATGTTTAAATGCAAAGAAAAAGGGAATAATAGGTTTAAAATCCAGGATTTGAAACGCGGAAAGAGATCCATATTCAAAGGAAGCTTTACCTTGAAAGATTATCAGTTACTGTGGAGACAATGCTTTAAATAGCTTAGGTCATATCGCGACGAGCTAGATACCCGGAACCAGGAATAAGTTCTCTTCTCCGTACAAATAGTTCCTAGGCGTCTTTCAGTTGCAGAAGGACCCTATACAGTCCCCCACAATACCGCACATTTATATAGCGACCTGCCCCACCCACTATTTTGGGGAGACACAGCGGAGACTCGATTCTGCAAACTCGCGCTTTGGAGCCAGGTGACGTAACCATTAGGCTACAACGGATCCCCCCTCGAATCAGATCAGAAACAGGAAACAGCTGTGTTTCTGGGGATGGCATCTATAAAAGAATCATTCTGTCCTCCTAAATATCTATATTCTCCCCACCGTGCCCCGAAATCAACCCCCAACAAAAAACAAAGTTGTCTGGTTTACGTGAAACTCGTGTGGCCTACCGAAAATGTGTGGTTCGTGTTCCTCACACTTTTTGGCGCCATGGAACTACTAGAACGCTTTGATGAACTGCTGAGACAGTTTTCTATTTGGGTTGCTGAACGAATTGATATACCAGAAAATTTTGTAGAAAATTTCCAAACTTTTATGATGTGTTATTCTTGTTTAGGATATCTTTATATTATCCTGCCATGGCTCCACGATTTTCTCACATGGCTTCTTAACAGGGATTACAGGGAGGAAGAAGGCTACCGCATTGCACACAGAGGATGACCTTTTTAACACTATATTTCAACTTTTAGTAAAATATTAATTTCACGATGCAATGATGCCTAAAGACTACATGGAAAAGACTATATGGACCCTAGGTGAGTACTTACTTTACATTCCGTTTACTTTAGGATGGCTTATCGCAAAAAATAAAAACAAATACACAAAAAAAAGTAAGGAGCGTAAGGGTGCTCATAGCGGATTCCATGTTATTAGCTAAAGGTAAGCGTACCTCCACACCCTCTTATCTGGAACGCCCAGTTCAGAACCTAGTATTACTTGTAAAGAATGAAAGGAACCAAGAAATTCCTATAAAGAAAGCCCAGTAGTTAATAAGATTACCACAGAGAATAATCAATAGGCAAGTACAGGAAATGTTCGAGTGGTCAGTGTGGCCCCTCTGAAATGAAGGCACCTAATAATAATTTCAGGTAGGTGCTATAACCCGAAGCACTACATACTAAAGGAATAAACTTACCTTTAGCATATCCTTAGTAAGGGACGCTAATATTTAGCAATGTGTTGTTGGGTGGTGGTGACTCCGCACCAGTTATTCCGTGGCCCGAAGTCCCAGGTACGTAAATCCGAAAGCGCCCTGAATAAGAGCCTTTGGTCCAAAGTGGCAATAACACAGAATAGTAGACAAATACCCAACTTATGAGAAAAATAAGCAATATTACCAGGAGTCGTTTTGTATGCATTGCGAATGCTGCTAGGGTCGCAAGAAAATGATCTCCGGACTCTCAAGCCCGACTCACCGGCACTGCTCCCACATGTTGCAATAAATAACGTAGCGATTATTTTCTTTACCCCCCTGCGTCTTCTAGACACATCAGGCTGGAGCGAAAATGACCATATGCCAGATGTCAGAATGCACTGAATCTGTCAAACAGACATTCCATGGCTATTGCATACTGCGTGAATTGTGTACCTTGTTCCAATGCAGAGTTGAGTTATAAGATTGTTTAAAGTACCCGATGTATAGTTAAGTCTAAGTCTCTGTCAAGGAGCCACAAGGTATGCTGACAAACGGCACAAGAACAAGTTGATTGACAAAGTTTCTTTAGAATAAAGGTTAATATATTTATCAAGTGATATGTGTGCGTGATAGAATCTTTGTCGCATGTGAGAAAGTTGCCAGTGACTTGGGGTGAAGCGGTGGTTTTCGCTGAGTACTACGGTTTCCTCCACTACTTACAACTGGCTAGTCACGAACTAGCCACTATAGGACATAAATGTGACAGAAAACAAAATTCCAAATTGACCTTTGTCCAACTTAGCCTTTGGTGGACCATGTGACATCTTCCAATATGGTCACATCATTGATTGATCCCATCGGTATTCAATGACATTGGAAACTTAAGGATGATAAATATGGACATCTAAATCAGACCCTGGTTGCAATGAATGTGATGAAAACCACCTCTGTCAAACATCTTTCTGCATACTTTTGGGTAATGCCCTTGACTAAACACTGATGTGTATAAACGCAATTGTTTTTTACTGGCGTCACTGCATGCATATAAAGAGCACATACCGATACACAGTACAGCTGTGAAAATACAACCCAAGCTCAATTTATGGGACTGGGCAGGGTGGAGGGGGGATATACACACAACACATGTTAACAAAGTTACAAATTCCACTGGTCACTTCAGGCACCATCGAGAGCCAAAAATGGCTCCCGAAGCATTTCCTTCTCTATGCTCTCTTACATATATCAGTTGTGGTGGCATTTTCATATTACCATACCTGTGGGCACCCAAAAAAAGAATAACATTCACAAATTTGATTATTGGAATAGTTGACTTTTATTTCGGTAGATTTCAACGCTTCACTTGCAGAATCACATCCAGGAGGGAGACATAATCAGTAAATTGATCTCATTCAAAGTCTGTAAAAAGTTCATCACATATTTCAGCTGCCAAGAATTCTTCCCGCAATTCTGTTAACAGAAAGCCCAACCAGTTCTTGCCTTTCCATGTTTTTCTACGTAGTGCTCTAGGATCATTGGCATATAACCCTATTCCCCACAATGCATCCCAGGGACTTGCTTCCACCAGTACTGTTCCTGCGGTTTCCATTAATTTTGCCTTGAGATGCTCATTTTGGCTGAACTGTAAAAATAAACATAATAATTTTGAGTGCTTTGCTCCATCACTAATAAGCATTACTATTATTAGGAAATTGGAAATCTCAAATGTTCCACTCACCTTGGCATAGTTGCCATCCTTCACCACTTGCTGACAGACGGCTTTCCATTTGATATCATCATAATTCCTAACACTCCTCCCCAGGGATTTTTGTCTCCTAGGATCTGAAGTATTCATGATCTTTGCTGCTGTTACATGGTCACCGCAAATCACTAAAATTATAGAATTGAATGATTTTTTTTCCCTTCCAAGTTTATGTTCATGACATTTCTCTCAAATTGTTAGAAAATAGTCAAACCATCCTACTCACCTGCCTTATTATACATATGAAACTGTTCAGCGCAATTGAATTCCAATCCCTTTATCGAAAACTTTGCAGGGTGCCACTGACTAAATGTTGAATGCATATTAAAAAAAAATGTATATCTCTCCGAAGCCATGTTATTCATGAGTTGATGCTATTAGACAAAGAACGCACTTTTACTAACCATTTATAGTGACAATACTCGTCAGTATTGACACTGAACCACAGGTCAAGTACACGCATAGATTACAAACGGGACATACTCGCCCATTGTATTATCTAGTAAACACAGGTCATATGACGTCATAGGTGAGGTACTGGCCCAAGTAGGAGCTACTCGCACACTAGGGTTCTATGGCAAACACTCCATCTGTCAGGTTGGGCGCATCTAAGGTCCATGCATTCTTTAATTAATTACTTCAGTTGCTTTCGTCACTTCCTGTGCATTTTCACTGTACAGTTCTGACACTTTTAGGTCTTTGTCCAGTTGTTTATACTCTGAGCGCTTGGTCATGAGTTCATAGTTATCTTCTGCCATTTTGAACAGCCGGCAACACACGTCTGTATTGTCCGCCTTGTAGTTTGTGGCTTATCTAGTCATGTTCAGTCAATATTTGTTAGCCAATCTAGCCACTCTAGACTCCAGTGTATCTTTTTTTATTGCTTCCGATTTTCATTCATATCTTTTGGTTTCCTTTTTACTTCCCTTGCATTTTCTAGCTCATGTATTTCACTGTCACTTATAATTTATATTATTTAGTTCGTATTTCACATATGATACACACACAGATGGCAAGTGGACCTTCTAGACTCCAGTGTATCTATTAATATTCCTTGCGATTTTTATTCATATCTTTTTAGTTTCCTATTTACTTCACTTGCATTTTCTAGCTCATGTATTTCACTGTCACTTATAATTGATATTATGTAGTTCGTATTTCACATATGATACACACACAGATGGCAAGTGGACCTAGACTCCAGTGTATCTATTAATATTCCTTCTGATTTTCATTCATATCTTTTTAGTTTCCTATTTACTTCACTTGCATTTTCTAGCTCATTTATTTCACTGTCGCTTATATTATTTAGTTTGTATTTCACATATGACACACGCATAGACGGCCAGTGAACCTTGACCGGCCCATGCTCTCACAGTAGGGAATCGGCCATATGGTGGAATTCACATATAATGATCAGTTGATTCCGTACACCCATGTACTATATGACACTCTAGGACAAGATTCGCAATGATACTAGTGGGGTATAAATGGTGATATATTTCATTTCAGTATTCGCACCGTCCTATCTATTCTCTATACATCATTGAGCTCTGGCCTATACTGATTTGTCAACACAGCCAAAAGTCAGTTATAGATAGATATATTTTATTCAAAGTCGGTAACAATATTAATATTTTTTCTTACATAGTAAATATGTCTCAAGTTTTCAGATAAAATCCTCCTCAGCAGCTACAAGTGCTTGTTAGAGACATGAATGGGGCTATCTAGGTAGGCAGAGAATAGCCCAGTCATCTATCCATTTCCGCATGTGAAGTAGACAGACGACCGGTGAACCTTGACCGGCTGATGCTCGCACCATAGGGATTCGCCCATATGGTGAAATTCACATACAATGACCAGTTGATTCAGTATACCCATGTACTATATTACACTCTAAGACAAGATTCGCAATGATACTAGTGGGGTATAAATGGTGATATATTTCATTTCAGTATTCACACATACCTATCTATTCTCTATACATTATTGAGGTCTGGCCTATACTGATATGTCAGCACAGCCAAAATATATAGATAGACAATCTTTATTCAAAGTTGGTAATAATTTTCACATAGTATAACAAACTGCCAGGACTCTTGACTGACTAAATGTATTAGTACATATTCCTATTGGCAGTACCACTACATAATAACCTGGCCCTATTCGTAGGTCCAACTGACCTTCTCAGACAAATAGTATTACCTAATCACCCAATATCAGACAACCTATTGACCTTATCAGATAAATAGATCAAAAAGATACTGGGTAGGAAGTAGCCTGCTTGCTGCTTTGTGGTTCCTTCCTCAACTTCAATATAGTACTACCAAAATTTCGCTTTTCCAACGTAGTAGACGTTTTTTCTCCACTATAGCTCGACTGCTATGTGGTCTAAGGGCAGAGCTATTCTGAACCCATCCTATCATGTATTAAAAGCTATCGCTGATTTTTCTATGTATCGTATTTTTTGAGCCATCGAGCGCTGTCAATGAATATACAATACAATAATAATAATAATGATAATAATAATAATAATAATAATAATAATAATAATAATAATAATAATAAGATAATAGTCGTAATAAACAACCGAGCTACTCGGCTATAAAACTTTATCTTAAATGATTCCAGTCGGTATTGTACATAAGGGGCAGGATGTCGATTTGGAGGCAGAAGACGGAGTTGTGCCTGGGTTTACGTGTGTTGAGAAATCATTTGATGCAGTTGTTATAGAACACGCCAGAATATCTTTTTCATTTCACTTATCAATTTTCCATACTAGAAATTTTACTTAATATATTAATAAATACTGAATTTAATTCTCTTGAAATATCTCTCTCTACGCCCATATCATAAATTAACAACGGCCCATTTAGAAACTAATGATGCCTTGCAGTAACACTTGAATATGACTCCTGAACAGTCTATGCATCTGTCTCCCTTCCATCCAATGCGACTAGCTGATTGTGCAGCATACCCTTTGACCCATACATCGTACGACCTTCACATTCATGATGCACTCGTGTTCATGCATCTGGGAAACAGTCTGGGAAAGGCTGCGATTGATGCGACATGCGCGTGTAGAGAGCATGTTACCATAACTAGGTGGGGCGGTGTCACGTCTGGGTATCCGCTGCATTGCTAATGGGTACCGCCCCATTGCCATGTATTGTTTTGATAACGTAAATACTATCAATACGCGCATGCGTCCAGCCCTATACAGCCGCACTGTGGTAAGTACAGTACTTTAGATAAGCACATACCAATCATGTTTATACATGACAATAAGTAGGTGCAGGGCAGATTATCTGAAGACGAAGGAGCGGGCATAGGTTCTGATGGGAAGATGGTTTTAAAGCGGCTATTCGAAGCAACAGAGAACAAACCAAATCATTCATCGTATCTTAGATGCCAATTCATCCTAGATCGTATCAAATTTGACAATGACATCGGATCATGCTATAGAATCAAATGTGGTTCTATTTATGATAGTCATGCGAATGTAGAGTTTTGTTGTGAGAATTTTTAGTGTTCAATTCTAATGGGGGAGGGGCTGCTTTGATCCCTTGAACGATACTGCATTTATAAGTACGAACCTATCGGGATGTTAATTGAGTACCATCATAATCATGTACGTTTTGGTGTTTTGTTTACGACATTATAAGAGGTATGTAAGACATTTCTAGTATCTACTAATACATTCCATTCAAATCTTAGCGATAGATCGAGTTAGCCCCTGCCATGAGCAACGGAGTCTTTGTAGCGTCAAATATTACATCAGATGTTTCGAGTTGTGTTTGGCATTATCAGCCTATACGCATACCGTGACATCTTAAAAGTGTTCACAATAAACACAACCATGTCTCCTGTGAGCTGTCAGAATATAAAAGCTTGGCAAAAGCGCTATTGCAAGCTGTGAACTGATAGATTCCCTGAGCAAATCTTTCGCCACCAAGTAGTGGGCTGCCACTATGCTAGATCTTAGATAAGCAAACACATGGTTTGGTCTTCTAAGGCTAGATGCTTGTATTTTTAATGTTCTGTCATCTTGACCCAGTTTTAGTGCACGCATGATCTGACAATTCTGAATGAAGCCTATCAAATGGAGTAGTGTTTGAAATATTTATAAAGGGTATTGTTAAATGCGACTGAAATAATACTATTCAGTCAGATATTTCTCAGATTATCGATTTTTAGCAAGTTATTCCTCTGTGTGTCAGAGCATCTGTAACGCGCCACTTTAGTTTAGGAGGATCTAAAATTCGCTACCCTGCGTGTGACCTTCTGAGCGTGTGACCCAGTTCGGTTCTCTTTGTTTACTATAAATAGCGGTTGGATAAGTCCAATATACATGTACAAGCAAGGAACATTGACTACTCGCTGTCTCCCATATATTCCTGTGTTATTAGCATCAGGTTCGAGGCAAGCTAGAAATGTGTCAATTACACGGAAACAGTTGGTAGTTTTCCCCGGCCCTTTTCATTAGCATTACAACCTGTTAGACACAACGTGATCATGATCTGAGATGAGTAGGGGATGTATTTCTCTGTCATGATACGGTAGAAAAAAATATGGCGATGAGGAAAATTAGCAAAATTTAAAAAAATACTAAATTCCAACTATTCCATCATTCACAAAAATCCTACGTTTGAATATCGAGGGATACGGGACCAAATGGTCCCCGGGAGGGCTTTGCACTTGTTCACCTTAGGTCAGAATTCCCCTGAAACCCCCAGTATCTAAATTCCAAGACTAATGTTTCCTGGTAGAAAGCTGCTACTAGTATATAAAGCAGCAGTGAAATTAAACGATATTCAAATCCTCGCAGCAAGAACCAATACAACAGGAATCACAACACTCATAAGCCCATGCATATTTTCAATATAAACACGGTCTGACAGCTTTTGACAAAACTCGCCTTTTGGACAACAACTTCCAGTGAACTCTTTCTTAAAATGTTGCAGACAGACAGGTAGATAGATATTGGATATTGATAGATATACATATAAATACATACATGTTTCAATTATTGGTAGGGTCGTTTTATTTCTTGTACTAATGATAGTCTATGATATACTGAAGGACACGCACGTGGTCTTCGTTGCGACTATCACAAAGTATTTTGGTTCCCTTTGCCTGGAAAATGAGCCAAGCAACCAGTCATTGCTTGAACTATATCCAACTTCCTTCTGTAGAGGGAGGATGAATGACGCTTTATTTGCTCTCCCTCCTGAGTGGTCGGGAGAAAATGAAGTTTTATTTTTCCTCCCCCCAAAACGGTATTGAAAATAAAAAGTTTTTTTTATTTGCTCTTTCATACTTGGTCCATCGTAGCCTTGTTCTCAAAATATCTACTTTTGAGACCATCATAAGGCACGCTCCAGATGTGGATGGGTTAACCTACAGAAATGCACACGAGGTCTGAAACCTTTGGAGTAACTTATCAAAATAGAGCTGTATTTGCTAAACGGACTGTGATATTCAAATAGAACTATAACTATTCTTTATCAAATAGCGCTATATTTGACAAAAAGGTTTGTTACACTCAAGTAGAGCTCTATCAAGTGTTATCAAATAGAGCTAAATTTGCAGAAAAGTATTACTACTCTCTAATATATCTATATGTGCAAAGGATTTTTGTTAAATTGAGCAATACGATTATTACCAAACACAGCTATATTTGCAACAAAGGGACAGTTACACACAAATAGGGCTATATTTGCGAAAAAGGATTGTTACACTCAGTGGGGGCTATATTTGCAAAGATGGATTGTTACAATCTAGTGGAGCTATGTAAATATTGTTATCATACGATGGTGCAGGTGTGAATGGCAGAAAAAAATCCGTTGTTTTTCTGTAATGACACAGAAAAAAAAGAATATTTGTTCTGGTGTTTGTGGAAAAACTCGAAAAAAACAGCGGTACTTTTTTTATCGTTCGCACCTGCAACATCGTATAATCAAATAGAGCTATATTTGCAAAAAAAAAGGATTATTTCAATCATAGGCCTCAGCGGCAATTGCTTAATCCATCAATTCTCACGGTGGTCAAAAACACCCTGACTATTTTGGTAAAACTTTTCAGGCTAAAGTATTGTTGAAAGATTTTGTGAAGGAGAAGTGTTAATCTAGGTCCATACCAACAACAACTCTCCCTCAAACATTTTATAAAAAACATGCTTAATTCCAAAGTTATTGTTAAAAGGATCAATACTATCTAGGCCGCAATTGCTAGAGGAACTCTTAAGCACAACTGGGTTAATACGTTCACGTCTCTTGCCCAGTATTCCACTATTTCGGTAATATCTTAGTGACAAAGGTATTTTTTCGAAATGAATATACAGAGAATTGTTAATTGGTTTCAATCCCAACAAATTGCGTTAAATAGTTTGTGAAATCTTGCGTAGTTCTAAACTTATATTCAAAAGTATAGTAGGTGCAGACGACAAGGAGAACTCCGGTTAGAAAAGGGTTAAAGTACGCATGGGACTTTCCATGCGTATGGGGAGATTTGGACACGGTTATTAGAGGGACATTGCCCCTCTGAGAGACCTCCATTCTCGCTCTGCCTGCCATCTGACACTGTCACGCAACAATTCTCTCTATTTCAGGTTACCCTGTAGTAATTCAAAGCCATGGACAAGTCTTTAGCGGAAGAGTTAAGACGGGGACTCTCCTCGGAGCAAAAGTATATACCAGTCTGGTATAGGTACGATAAAGATGGTTCGATCTATAATGATAGATGCTTGACTGAGGCTGAATACTACTACTTTTCCAGAAAGGAGGCGTCAATACTGAAACAGATTGCTAAGGTACGTTTCTTGCCCTAAACTAATATTCCTAGGTACGGCTTACGTCGAGCTCGATATCATACCACAAAATGCATGCTAACCCATTACTGCTCAGAAGTTAGTAATCACACTGTCGTCAGGAGATTTAATACTTTTGACAATAATTCTTAAATTGAGAATGGTTTTACAAAATATTTGAAGGAGATTTGTAGGTGATATTCCGATTGACATTTCTACAAGAAAAAATTCCCGGATTTTGCTTTTGCCTGCAAATATGACTAGAATTGCGAGGCTTCTTTCGGTCGCTGTGTGCATTAATGGGTTAATGAATGAAACTCAGCTCTACATGTATGTATTGTATGTTGGTAAGAATAAGGATGGGTTGCTTTACTCATTTGCGGAGTGAAATTACTGAAAAAAATGCACTGGCTATCAGGGGCTTAGCCGAAATGCGTCCAGCGTGTCATTTGGACATGCAGAACACTGTTTTTTGACAGTTTGGACACCCAAAAGTTTATGTCAGAATTTGTTGAAGATGACTTTTCTTAGAAGATAGAAGATGTAGAAGCTGTAGTGTCACTTTTCTAAGACACACAAAGCAGTATCTGGCCTAAAAAAGCAAAATCTGTAAAGGTATAGGGTCTATCTTATTAGTAGAATGTATTTTGTACCACACTTTGGACACGCCAAAGTTAATGAAACCTCTATTTGGACACCATGTTTCGAAATATCGGCTAAGACACTGCTGGCTATTCATAGGTCGTGTGGCAGGGCTAAGAGGTTATAAATGGCGCTTTCAGTGCTCAGGCTACTTTCGTCTAAAGCACAAGGACGCAAAGACTTTCGTAAACAATCTAAACCCTGTCGTGTTGGTATTCATTTGATAGCTCTCGCTGAGTACTCTCAGATGAGTACCCACGTGCCAGGGTTTCCGTCATTTTCAGATTTTGTATCAGTTTGAATTGACCAAATTAGCCAACAGCAGCATAAGGGTTAACCAGATGCAATGGCCAATTGTTATCATACCTACTTGATACCAAGTATCAATGTGTCAAATATGTTGACCTCTAGGTATAACGTATAGATATAAAACCTACCTGGGTAGATATGCCGTAGGTTTGAACTGATACCTTACACTGTTGGCAAATAGAAGACTTGCTACGAGTTTGCGTCAAGCATTTCTCTTCCCTCTATTTCTCATTTTCTCTTCATATACTTTTTAAGAGCTGAAGAATATATTAAATGAATTATATAAAATCAATTTGGAAATACTCAGAAATTGGTGTTACTCCATAACCTTTAAGTGTGGCATTTTTTGTAAATATATAAACCCTGTAATGAATACATACATGTAACTTATCATTTTCTTAATGTTTATTGATTAAAGAAGAGTTCTTACTTATAATATATATATATATATATATATATATATATATATATATATATATATATATATATATATGTGTGTGTGTGTGTGTTTGTGTGTGTATATATATATATATATATATATATATATATATATATATATATATATATATATATATATATATATATATATATATATATATGTATATATATATATATATATATATATATATATATATATATATATATATATATATATATATATATGTGTGTGTGTGTGTGAACTTGTATAGTATAGTTATAGCAGGCTAGTCGTATACTCTATTGAGTAATGAATAATAATGAAATTAAGTAATACACATTGAGGTAGGAAAGATCTTAATTCTCAGGCGATAAACAGTTTTGCATACTCCGTTGGAAAATAAAAAAAATCCACTCTGGTCTTGCCTAGTGAAAAAACTCCGGTCCTGCAAGCATAAGATCTCTGTTTCTTGTCCGCTGGATTCCCAATACTGTAAATCACTTAAATATGGCGTGAACATTATATAGCGTAATTACAGTACTGCCCTGGATAGCGTGATCTAAGTATAGCGGTGAACGGGAACTGCAGCAGCAAGTTTAAGTAAGAATTTAATAATGACGGGGATTTTACAATAGCGCATATAGGCGGAGCGCTATTATCGCTATCTTATTGTTCCCGCTATATTTAAGTGATTTAAGGCCCGTTCCCCCTAGGGTTTTTAGTGTAGCGACCGAACAGCGAGCGTTGCGAATTATGAGTCGCTGCGGTCTTTGCGCGGTCGGTAAGTAGATCGGTGTGGTCCGTTATGCCCTCGTTGCGGTCGGTACGTATCCGGAGCGGTTCGCTGTGGGCGAGCATCTGTTGCGATTTTTTTGAACATGTTCAAAAAAATCGCTGTAGAAAAAGTAGGGCACTGGATCGCTAATGGTCCACGGTGCAGTCGCTGTAAAGTGGTTGTGGTCGTTGTGAGGTCGCTGTGCTATCGATGAGGTCGATGTGCCATCTTAATCATCGTTATGCTATCGTCTCACTCGTTACATACTCGTAATCTATAGTTACCCTAACGACCTATGGAAAGTTCAGTTAAGCCCCGTTCCCACATCTGCGATCTAGTGTAGCGACCGCACAGCGACCGCAGCGAATTATAAATCGCTGCGGTCGCTACACTAGATCGCAGATGTGGGAACGGGCTCAACGATCTGGTCGCTACAAACATTAATTGGGTCACTCTACACCGACCACGCAGCGATTTATTATTCGCAACGCTCGCTGTTCGGTCGCTACACTAAACACCCTTAGTGGGAACGGGCCTTTACAGTATTTGGCTGGCTTGGTCACTAAACATGAGCTCTCTTGAACTTCTTAACTATTACAAAGATGTGAAGTTTGACAATTTAAATGACATACAATGATAACATGTCAATTTCAGGAGCTGGTCTCCAGTATGACGTCATCATCCTACCTTGTTGACATGGGGAGTGGAAATAGTGAAAAGACACGTCTTTTCATCAATGAGTATCTGTCAAGATTTGAGGAAAGTCCATTACAGTACGTTCCCGTGGATATTTCTGAAGGTAAATATTGGTAATGATTACTCGGGTCTGAGAGTGTGGTTCACTAACTGGACTGACTGTCTTACCACAGATAGATTTGGGTGTTAGAATACCACCTCATGCATGTGAGAAAGTTGCCAGCCACTCATGGTTGTCTGTCGTGGTATGCCTGATGGACTGTGCAGAAATTAATTGGTCCAACAAGTAACCATATGACCTGATTTATTGAAAGCGATATCCTTACTCGGCGCTGCGTATTCAATTGGCGATCAGGCCATAAGGACGATTAGATTGTTAGGCCCAAATGAATTCCTTTGAAAATGGATTGAATATATTCGTAGGTATGAAGTTGTCCCTATGTACAATTAGAGTTTAGTTCATGTCTACGTGACTGTTAACGGCTAGGCCCAATAATATGTCACAGACACCTAGTGGTAGACACAGAAACTAACAGGTAGAGTAAAATAAACAGTAAAAGCTCACTTGAATGTACATTTTAACCCATTCACACTTAGACTTTCTTTAGAAAGTGTCGTCTGCTACTCTCATACTTTTAAAAATATCTTTTGAATAAAGCAAAATTTCACAAAATATTTGAGGTAGAGTTCTTGTTTGACTTGTGATCAACATTTCTCCTTCAAATGTTTTCAAGAAAATGTGTTTGTAAGTTGAATATTTCCAAAATCGTCAGGCCTCTTTTGGCTGCTCTGAGTGTTCATGTGTTAATACTTTACGAAGACTCTATGTTGTATACCAGTTCCGAACGATCTATGGTGTGGAATGTTGTAAATACAAAAGTTAACTAATGTAATTGTCCTTTACTATTACATTTCTACCTCAGTATGCTCCCACTTTTTATATATCTAAAAAAGTATATGTGTATCTGAGTGTAAACTATGTAGAAGAGGTTCATTTGTTGAGATATGGATCCATTTTGTTTTGTATGAATCAGTCGATAAAGATTCAATACAATTCTGTTCTCCAGAGTTTCTGCAGGAGACCGCGGATGCTCTGCAGGCAATCTATCCGGGTCGGCTCTCAGTCACACCCATGAAGGGAGACTACGGGGATGCCATTTCTAAAATAAAGTAAGCCCACTTTCTCATTTTAGACTAGTTAATCTTTTCATTATAGCTGTTCTCTATTATAACATATAACATTTATATATGGGAAATATCTCAGTTGCAATAAACATATTTTTCAATACTTTCAAAATGCTTTTCTTCCTACTAGAAATAAGGCAGATGATGATGATGATGATGATTAGGATAAGTAGGATACTTGTTATGATATTTGATTTTACTTCCGGCTTCCCAAAAGCAAATGGACAGATTCAGCTTCTTGAAATAGTTAATGATATATTTTGAATGTTTGTTGGATATTCAAGTAGTCCTTTTCTTTTTCATATTTTCATATATTCATCTCTATACTGTTTCCATTGGTAATGGACAAAGTAAGAGCTATTCTTTATGTACATCCTAAGCCCTTTTGGTTTGCATTCTTTATGTGTATTTGCAGCAATCTTCTCGGACATAGACTCCTTATTTGGCTCGGCGGAGGATTTCAGAATCTGGCCTACGAGGTTCAAGTTGGCCACCTAGCGGCCATTCAGAAAAGCATGGAACCAAATGATCGCATACTTCTCGCATTAGATCTGAACCAGGACGAGACCATAGCTAAGAATGCCTACCTTGAACCAAAAGGTACGTTTTATAGGGTCTAATTTTCATCTTTATGATTTATTTTATTTAGAAAAATATGTTTAGTTACAAAAGTAAAGATAGTTTTCACAACATGTTCATGTGGCATTATGTGTGACTCGCTCATAGCAATTCACTTCCTCTTGCGCACCTTATTATAATAACATTCCTCCTATGGGATTAACTATTTTAGTACCACATTCTCCACTTGTATTTTTCTACTCGCACTTCAGATATTCCCACTTTTAAAAACATTTTTAAATTGTGCCATTCGTCATATACTTGGGTTAAAAGCATACTGATGTGATATTTGTTGATTAGTCGTTCTCCTCTCCTCCGCCAGGCGTCTCTGCTCCTTTATACCTGAACTGCCTCTGGAGACTCAACAAAGACTACGGATGTAAAATAGACACAAATGATTTTAACCTGGAGGCTCATTTCGTCAGGTGGGAAAAATGCAGTGCGATTCAAATGAAAGTGAAATCCTTAAAGGACCAATCGCATGTCATTGGTAAGTAGTGCTACTGGGGCAATGAGACAATGGTCTGAACTGAGCATGGTTTCTAAACCCTTATGCTGCTGGTGGCTAATTTGGCCAAAATAGAATAATGCGAAAAGCCCTTAAGAAATGACTTAAACCCTGTTACATGGGTACTAATCTGAGAGTACTTAGAGCTTTCCACTGAGAGCTATCCCATGAATACCGAAATGACAGGGTATAGATGAACTGGTTTTCAAAAATCGTCGAATCCTTGTCCTTTGGATGAAAGTAGCCTCTGCACTGGAAGGGTTTATGTGGAAATCTATGAGGGGGCGCTGTCGGTTTTCCCCGGTAGGTGGCGTAGGCCCGTAAGTATGGATATCAAAACAAGATATTACACACGAGTAGCGATCACTGGCATCTCGACCAATCGACATTCTGTTGACTTTCAGCATAGACAACAAAGCCGAATCGGTTTCGTGTTGACATTTATCTCTAGAACACCTCAGCCCAGAGTCAGAGTGAAATACATTTGCTCTTTTTTCTGAAAGGGTTGGAACTATCATAAGTATTTGTCTTTTACTAATCATGTATGAGTACACCCCAATGGTAACACAACCAGTTAAAAGTACTTCGACATAAATTAGTAACTTGTCACATTCCATCGGAAGTATATAGAGTGAAAGCTATTGCACGTTGCATTGTAGCACATCCCCTCTCACATCTCTGTGGCTAATAGGGCATATTGGTCATCATGACTATTTTTTCTTTTTCAAAACTGGACATTTTGGATATAGGCTTTACTATCTTATCATAACATAAGTGATTTGATTTTCATTCTCGTTTGCTTGGTCAGCACGATATTGTAGCTTTTGCATTCAAACTGACCCACTTTTATATTTCCAGATGGACTAGGCATAACGCTTTCATTGAAGAAGGACGAATACATAAATCTGTATGAAGGATTCGGAACTAGCTGTAAATACACTGTTGATCAAGTAAATCAGCTTGTCTCGGCCGCAGGACTGACTGTTAAAACACACTGGACAGATGAGGATAAACTTGTGGGAGTCTTCTACATCGGCACAAAATAGATTAAACGTATATATACTACTAGTACATATATATATATATATATATATATATATATATATATATATATATATATATATATATATATATATATATATATATATATATATATATATATATATATATATATATATATATATATATATATATATATGTTACAGTAAGGGTGTCAAACCAGGGATTTAGTCAAATCCCTAAAACTTTCAGGGAATCTGTCAAATTCTTGTTTTATTCACGGATTTGGTCCATAAATGTCTAAAGATTTGACTAAATCCTTGAGAATAGGAGGGTCAGAATGATGAAATTGATAAACGTTGACTGAGATACTAATTATCATCATCATCAAGCAATAATTTTTTGGCTGAGCATTGATTATTCAGCATTACTTTGTACCTCATTACTTTGATAATCAGGAATCATAAGTAGCGCTCAACTAAGCATAAAACAAAGGTGGTTGTCATTCAACAATCCCTCTGAAAGGTCTCCAGTAAACAAGTCAAATATGACCCACCTATTTTTAGGGGTTTAGTCATATCCGTAGACATTTAGGGACCGAATCCTTGAGTGAAACAGGAATTTGACAGATTCCCTGAAAGTTTTAGGGATTTGACTAAATCCCTGGTTTGACACTCTTACTTTAACATATATATATATATATATATATATATATATATATATATATATATATATATATATATATATATATATATATATATATATATATATATATATATATATATATATATGTATGTATGTATATACACACATACATACATTCAGCCCACCAATGCAGAAGTAAATACTTACTGATGGAAATATATTAACATCTAAATTTCCTTTTAAAATGTGCTGGTATGTGGTGAGGTACAAAGGTCAGTATAACTCTCAACACTGCCTGTACACATTATGGATTTTAAACAAGACTTGACAGTGATACGAATATGTTTTTAGATGTTCTGTGTTAGGTTTGTGTTCCCTGCATAGACGAGTTGACCACTCTAGCTCGGAATGGGCTCGTCTGGCTTCAGTACTCGAGCCATTCGAGATCGTATATATATATATATATATATATATATATATATATATATATATATATATATATATATATATATATATATATATATATATATTTAAGAAAAGTTTATGTTTTGTAACATTCCTAGGCTGAAATGGTGTACAGGTGATGAATGTTTAACTAGGTGCAACTTTTTTTTAATGAATTGTTATTGACCAATTCAGATCTGAAACGTACTTTAATATATGTTTATACGCACTCATAAGTGAATATCGTTCTTACTAAGGAATATGTTTTGGCATGGCAGCCCCCATTACTCAACTATGGTGGGGTAATGACTTATATTAGTACTATGCACTCACCACTGGTGTAGCCACTGTCAATTTTAAGCAGTGACAGAAGAGCAACCTTTTATTTCAATATGCTTATTCAACGTTTTATTTTGTTTGAAATAAACCTGAATAAAAGAAAATAAACATTTGATACTGACTTGTTGAGGAGTTTTTCATAAAAAAAGGTGTGTCTGAAAGTATTTAAGTGTGGCGTCCTTAAACTTCATAAGAGCAGTATAGAAACATGTAAGGGTTACACTACCTTGGTGTGATTCAGGGATTCCGTAAAAGATGACACATATTTCTGAGGGTGCAGAGAACTGACAGACCAAACCAATACATCACACAAAGCCATGGGTATGAGTTGTAGAACATTGGTCAAAATACAACATAAAACGAGGACTGTGATCACTTCAATATTATCACTTTAAAATTATCTATCGCTCTTGTAATTCATTAGAAAACCCTGCACGTTTGGAAGAACAATGTCAAAAGAATGTCTAAGTCAACTTCAAAACGTCTGTAAACTCAAGGAAATAAACTCTAACGTATTGAAAAACTGAAATCCAACACTGAAGGTGCGAAGTGCAAACGAATGATAGGTAACAAATAATTGTCATGTTGTACGAAGTGTTAAAAGTAAGGTTTTCCAATTGACACAGTGTCGCACCGGATTCGACAAGTCTGAAAAAGTGTGACATGCAACCTAAGTGTCTGAAACGGAGAGTCTGATTATTAGATTGAACATGTTAATGTGCGGTTTAGTGTAGGATTCGCTTTCATTAAAATCAATTATGATATCTTTGAGAGTTTGGCCCAACGAAGCCTTCATGACATTTCCTGTATATTTTGATTCTGGTCATTTTGAACGTAAATTTAATCACGTGTCTATTAAGATAGCTTATGGATTATTTCTTTTCACTCCACTTTTTCTCGTCCCTGCTCTTATTTAACCGTTCAACCCTACCAATGCTGAGGCTACTTTCGTTCAAAGCATAATGACACAAGTTTATGTAAAAAACACCATACAAACCCTTCCATGTTGGTATTCATTGGATAGTTCTCTATCTCAGCTAAGTACCTATGTTCCTGGTTTTCGGTCATTGTTTTTTTGCTGCATTTCTTTTGGCCAAATTACCACCAGCAGCATAAGGGTTAAGCCTATACGAAGTATGTATTGCCTGAAATGCCTCATGATGAGGAATGCGTTGAGCAGAAAAGTTACAATCTTAGCAGGGGTAAAAACTGAAAGAAAAACAAACGTTATGTTAAATGGAAAAAAGTGTATGGTTTTTTCAAGTTCAAAATTGTTTAACATCTTAGCAATCGAATACGATATTTTTGGACAAATTGTCGATCTCATGGCTGTAGTAATTTCAAGCTCCGCGTGTGTTCCCTTCCTTACATAGATATGGCGAAGGTGAACTCCAAACGCATGCCATTCCTCGTGTGATTTGTTGGATTATTTCACTTTTCGACATTAAAGTAGTTTTTGTATTGGAAAAAGAGACGTCTTTGATTCATTGATGACTTTTAATATAATTGACTGAAGAAAAATCATTAATGAGAGATGTTTAAGCATAATTGTTCTTTTTTTATTTTTAAGAAGTCAACTATGACCATCGTCTAATACACAATACCTGTATTTGATGTTTGTGTACATAGAAATACAGACGGCTGAGGTTACAATGCCGACTGTTTTTAGAAGAAGATATATTCAATATTAGTAGTGGAAAGATGTCGAATTTATATAATACAATACAAAACATTTTGTATTTGTAAGACGTGTTTGGGAAGGAACTAGAAACCTTGAAGACATGAAAAGATACATTGGTTTCAAAGATACCAATAAAAAGAACAGTATGGTTTAAACATAAACTTTTAGATAGGATATGGGTAAAAGACTTAGCAACCTGGCATGATTACATACACATTAAGATGATGTATACGTCATGAGAGAGAGAGAGTAAGTGTTATAAGCAACACCCACATAATATTCTCTTTGCAAATTGATAGGGAAGTTTGGGAAACAAGACATCCCTCTATTTTATCATACCCAGACTAAAACATAAAACACATTTATCTTGCATTAAAGGGATGGTGTGATTATCATGAAAGGAGAAGGAAAAGGTAGTTTCAGTTAGCGAAACAACTTGGAACTGTTGCTCATTCAAGTTAATCAAAGTTAAATTTGATAATCAATAGTTCCTCGTGTGTATATGACGTGGATTTGTAACTAACAAGTTGTGTTAGTCATTGTGCATAGACTTAATACGCAGGAATCACACCTCTATGGTTTCAAATGCTGGCAGATTTGTCGTTGCTCTTTTGTTTTATTTTGTCATTCCTTGAGTACTAATAAGGGTGCTGAGATTCCTCCGTTAAGGTATATATGATATGAGAGGTGTGACAGTATACACCCAACCTTTGTAAAAGGTTTTTCAAAGTGGCCAACTAGGAATGCGACTTAATTATTAACCGTTACTCCTGGCTAAGTATCTATTTGTATTTGTAATTCCCAAAGAGGAATTTACTAAAGGATAGCAGAGTTAAAGTTTAACTTCAGAGTTTAATTATAGCTTGGATGAGCAAATGCTTGCTGGGCAGGAACTGTTTCTTGTTTCATACAGTTCCCTTTTAGTTTAGTCTGTTAAGTGCTTGGATCTACAGCACATTCACACAGATCTACTTCTTGGTTTCTAGTTTGTTTGTTTTCTTTTTTTTTTCTTTTTCCTTTCTCTTCTTGTTTATTATACTCTTTGCTCCTTGGGGGTTAATTCAACTTACTTTTTGTTTTGTTGGGGGGGTTTGTAGTGGAAAGCAGTGTGTTGTAGACGGGACAATTTAATTCAGTCTACAATTGCCTTGTTTTGTTTCTTTTATAACTTGCCAATTTAAGTAATTTTCTGACGTAAATAGGGAATGTAACCCATATTACGTCTTAGGGGTAAAGGAATAGGTTTTTCCTCTCCTCTAACCTGTTGGGTGACAGGCAACAAACCTAGTTCACCTACTTTATTTCTGTTTTGATTTGTGTTTTGTGTTAATGTTAGTGTTTTGGAAAGGATTTGATGATGATACTACTTACCTATATTTGGATGTTTGCCATGTGCATAGTTGTTATTCACAATGATGAAAACAAGCTATGTAAACTACACTGTGATTTGTTGAACTGGCAAAAGGAGAATATTGCAATATTGATTGAGTTTTTGTTTTTTATAAGAATCCACATACAACTTCTGCCACCTAGTCAAATATGGAAAGACCGCACACAAACCTGTATTACAATAGAACGAACAAAATGGGATAATTTGTGTTCTTATCAATTACCATTACCCAAACCCTATCAAATATCTAGCTCCCTATTACACCCACTAATAAGCAGATTCATTAACAAAAATGGCGACTATTAATATTGAATCTATAAACTGTAGGGGTTTAAGAGATAGGAAAAACACGATTTGATATATTTACTAAAGCACAAGAGGAAAAAATTAACATTTTATGCCTCCAAGAAACACACATCACGGTAGATGACATGAAAATATTAAAAGAAGAATGGAATACCAATTTTTTCATAGCGGGTTTGGAAACTAATGCAGGAGGGGTATTAATGGTGGTAGAAGACAACTTTGAATTTAAAATACATGAATCAAAACCAGACATTTTAGGCAGATACATTATATTAGATATAGAACTAGTAGGGGTAGCAAGGTTCTTAATAGTCAATATTTATGCTCCAAACAATGATAGTCCTGAATTTTTTAATAACTTATTTTTAAAAATTGAAAACTCCGACACTAAAAACCTAGTTATTGTAGGAGACTGGAATTTAGTAATGAATTTTGATTTAGACACACTTAATTACAAAATACAAAACAATACAAATGCTATAAAGACTGTCTTAAAATTTATGGACAAACTGGACCTTACAGACATATGGAGAACAAACCACGAGACAAACTTGGAATATACTTGGCGACAGGAGTTTCACAAAAAAAAGGCAAGACTGGATTTTTTTCTAATATCAGAATCACTTTTAGATATTTATGCCGACTCAAAAATTAAACCAAGTTACAAATCAGACCACTGCCCAGTACAATTAAAACTATTTATTAGCACTACAAAAAAAGGAAAAGGAATATGGAAACTGAATAATTCACTACTGTTAGACGACATTCTGACGACGCAAATCAAAAATGAAATCGAGTTGACTGTAGGAATTTACGCTTGCACCCCCTATAACCCCGCTTATGTAAAAGAAAACTATAATACAGCAAAGATTGACTTAATGATAAACATCGACTTATTCTGGGAAGTATTACAGGCACAACTAAGGGGACGGATAATATCTTATGGAGCGGGGAAAAAAGGACAACAAAATAACAGGGAAACCATATTGACAAGGGAAATAGAGCTTGCAACAAGGGATATACATTTACATAACAATGACAAGGACTGGTTGGAACAATTAGCTAGTAAAAAGGAAGAATTAGAGGAATTAAGGGAACAAAAATTAAAGGGAGCATTGATAAGAGCCAGATGGCATCAACTAACAGAGGGGGAAAAGCCCACTAAATATGTTTTAAACCTTGAAAATAGAAATTATGTTTCCAAACACATCAGAGAATTAAAAGTGAATAACAAGACGGTAACAAATCCGAAAGACATACTAGATGAAATGAAATTTTTTTACCAAAATCTTTATAATAAAAAAGACACAGTTAATATAGAGGATACCAGTTTTGCTAACTTAGGTAACCAGCTACCCAAACTAAATGAAAGGGATAAATCAGAAATAGAAAGGGACATCTGTTTGGAAGATCTCAAACACACAGTTTTTAAAAGTAAAAATAATAAAAGCCCTGGACCTGATGGCTTCTCTAATGAGTTCTACAAACAATTTTGGCCACGAATTAATATACTACTATTAAAACTTATGAACTTTTATAGATTAAATGCCATACTTAATGCAGCACAAACCACGGGGATAATTACTTGCATACCAAAAGGGGGAAAGGTTCGCAATGACTTAAAAAATTGGAGACCGTTAACGCTACTAAATTCTATTTATAAATTCTTCTCCGGTATTTTAGCAGAAAGAATCAAAAAAATTCTTCCAAAATTAATTCACCTTGATCAAAAAGGCTTCATTAACGGTAGATTTATAGGAGAGAACACTAGGATAACTTCAGATATAATAAATGAATGTAACAGCCAAAATTAATGGATTAATCATATTAATAGACTTTGAAAAGGCTTTTGATTCCATATCATGGAATTTCATTTTAGACATCCTTAAAAAAATTAATTTTGGACAAAATACTATAAATTGGGTTAAGTCATTGCAAATAGATTCAACATCAAAAATACTACAGAATGGGCATTTATCAGAAACAATAAACCTAGGTAGGGGCTGCAGGCAGGGCGATCCCATATCGCCTTACCTGTTTGTCTTGGGTGCGGAACTCTTAGCAGAAGCCATCAGGTCAAATACTAACATAGAAGGATTAACAATACACCAAAAAGAACACAAATTATCCCAATATGCGGATGACACCACTCTCTTCCTTAAATATAGTGAGAAAAATATCAGAAGTTGTATGGAGACTCTTAGAGAATTTGAAATAATATCGGGCTTGAAAGTAAATACTGAGAAGACTTATGTGGTCAAGATTGGGGACGAAAGGGACAACAGGATAAATCTTTGCACAGACTTGGAATTAATTTGGACGAACAAATTCACTTCTTTAGGCATAACTTATGACGTGCAGAACATGGAAAACATAACTGAACAAAATATCAATTTAAAGGAGAAAGAAATCAAAAAATTAATTAACACATGGAAGGGCAGAAATGTCACTCCCCTTGGAAAAGTCATATTAGTTAAAAGCCTTCTAATATCCAAAATAACGCACATCCTGTTGTCCCTCCCAACACCAAAAGATCAAACATTCAAAGATTGGGATAATATTTTTGGAAACTTTATATGGGGTGGAAAACCACCTAAGTTAAGGAAGGAGATACTTGAAACATCATATAAGATGGGGGGTTCTAAAAATGACCAACCTGAAGATTTTCGATCAATCTCTAAAAATTTCTTGGTTAAAACGTTTTAAAGATCACACAGATGGGTGGGAAGAAATCCCACGAAAATTCAATATACATAATATACCTATATTCAGTGATAAATATCCTACCTTATTACGTAAAAGTTTAAACAATCAGTTTTGGAGGGATGTCGTAAATGCGTGTGAAAACTTACAAAATAAGATAAACAATATTGCAACAAAAACTTATAACATTCCTCTATGGTACAACAGCAAGATCAACATTAGTTTCAGAAAAGAATGGTATAAAAAGGGGTACTTAAATCTTAGTGATATTTTAGACATTAATGGGAAGCTCTGTAAACATGAAACTTTTTAGAATATGAAAGGATAAACTTTGACATATCCTTAATAAACATTAGACATGAAAACTCTTTGAGAAATGGACCATATTTGCCATACATAATTTTTAAGATGGGCTATAATATAAAAGGTTGCGCCATAACATATAAGATTTTAATGAACTTTAACCAGAACGTGATATCAGAAGTTAATAATGGATGGGAAAGGGTGTTAAATGAAGCAATTGGAATACAAAGATTTGAAAACTCTTTTAGAAATTTACATAACAGGAAAGAAGGCTCTTTTACAAAATATATACAATTTAAAATGCTACACCGAAGGATAGTTACAAACAAAAAACTATACGGTATGGGAATAAAGGAGAATAAATGTAGTTCATGCCCTCATTGTACAGAACAAATAGAAACAATTGAACATGCATTTATATATTGTAATATAGCAGTTAACATATGGAAAGAGATTGAAAACTGGCTGCGAGTACATGTAGATGGACATATAAGTATTACGGATGTGGACAAAATTTGTGGAATAGACCAGGAAGAAAATATTGTATATAAAATGATAATGGCAACAAAAAAGGTAATTTATAGAAACAGACAGGTAAATACAAAATACAGTATTAATGAAATAATAGCAGTTTTAAAGTTACAACTTAAATGTGAAGAATATAAAGCAGTCGTTGAGAACTCCTTCCTGGAATTTCTGGATGTTTGGGAAATGATGTATAATTTAATATAATAGTACAAGCTTTTTCTTTCAAATATATATGTACATAAGAAGGTAATACAATAAGCCTGTAAACAGATTTATATAGTTCTTATAATATATTTACTTGACAAGACGTAAGTACAGGAAAACGCTCTTATATTTGATATGGTTTGAAACTTAAAAATTAAATGGTGGATGGAAAATATTGCGTGATATGTATTTTTGTATGAAATATTTACCGGATACACAATGTTTGTATGTTGAAAATATTGCGTGATAGAAAATAAAAATCAGCATTGTTTTTGCGAAATTAAAAAAAAAAGTTGTAGTTAGAAATCCCTCTCGCATGTCGCTCTGCTGCCTGGTACAGTGTAGATTGAGCGCTACTTGGCAGTTTATAGAAAAGAATGGTTAAGACACCATTTCACATTCATCCAGGTCTATCCCTTTTAACATTGATAGTTATGACATTAATAATTCATTACATAGACAACAAAGGTAAATAGAGTATTGTGGAATATCAACAAAGACGAAAATAATGCCAACATCAATAATCCAAAATTACAGCATACAGAATCATACAGACATATTTTGATCAGATGGCAATCTATAATTACAAAGACCATCTTCAATAGAGTCCTACTTTTTATGGAAGTTTTATTTAATTGGTCCAATGTAGATTGAGCGATATACGGATGTAGTCCATGCTTGCTAGGCAAAACAAAACTGATTTGCTGTTAGAGCAAAGTTTGTTGGTAGTAGTAGTACATAATGCAACTGATAGGAAAACCAAAGTCCAAGTCTTACCTGAGATGAACCTTAGAAAAGGCAGCATGGTCAAGGTCATTTTCAGCTATTGTGACTTCAAAGAGAAGTAGCGAAGAGCTTTGTGGAGAAGTGGGATCAAGTCTCTCTCTCTCTCTCTCTCTCTCTCTCTCTCTCTCTCTCTCTCTCTCTCTCTCTCTCTCTCTCTCTCTCTCTATATATATATATATATATATATATATATATATATATATATATATATATATATATATATATATATATATATATATATATATGAGTCTATGTGTTATACGTAATTTATCCCCTAAGACCTAATTCTTGAATAACGTTTTTTTTCCTCGACAGCCCAACCCTATTGAGGCAGCTGTTTGTGAAACATACAATTAATTACGCTTGGTTCAATATCAGAGTTACTCGCCCATGGAGGAGAAAATAGGTCAAGTAAGGTTTTTTAACAGACAGAAATGACGGATTCAGTCTCAACAGAGATCGTGGGGTTTCGGAGGTCTGATATAACCACTGAACTATTCCAGGATCATGTGTGTGTATGTGTATATATATATATATATATATATATATATATATATATATATATATATATATATATATATATATATATATATATATATATATATATATATATAAACTGATTGTATAACATTTTTCGTCCGTGTTTATATTTCACAGCCACAGAGGCGGATCCACAATTTCGGTGTTAGGAGTTTGTTCTGTAAGTGGAGATGAGTATAATCTCTTTTCTGTCTTCAAGTTCTTTCTGTTACCAGACACTAAGTTGTCAAGGTGGTCTGAGTCTAAATTGACAATTTAGGTTGTATTTATCTCACCAGGAATTCATTAGATATAGGAAGATATATTATGCCATCTATGGGCCTGAACCGGTACCACACCACACTAGTTTTGAAACTTTCCATCGTCTACCTTGCACGCTGTGTTCTCGCAAAGGTACATAACGGCTAATCTGCCCTAATGGCTGATATCAAACAGTAAACTGATTAGTGTAGGGCGTATTAACCCTCTTATGCTCACAGCAGCCAAACACAGTCACGCAATTTTATTGAAAGCAAAGTCAGGATATTTTTTTTATTGGGAAAGGTGAACTACAATTCTCCTATGTATATCACAAAATCTTTCTCAATTTCAAAGTGATTGTCAAACGTATTATAGATATAGGCGATAAATACTAGAAAAACTTAAGTATAAATGGGTTAAAATATCTCAGTCATGTGGTTTTTAGATACTTTAGGTCGGCCGCAGTAGATAATGCTTGAAGGCCAGCTAAGTTCTAACATTGGCCTGTCGGTAAATACTTGTTCGATTTTATAAACAGAAGTTTGATCTTTGGACATTGATACGGCACACGTGAGGAAAGGCTTAAGACTCGGATACGGTGGAAAGGGGCAAATTTCAGTGGCGGCGTCACTCATTCTGTGGGATATAGGTAAACTGTGTACCCGAACGACAAGGTAACGTATGAAAATGTATTACTTGCAATCTAGGCTGATATCAAGGTGGCTTATGGAGTTAATATGTGAATATAGGATCATTTTGAGATCTTGGCATGTTTAAACTATGACTGTCTCGGCAATCACGTGAGCAGAATCAGACATAAAATATCTCCGAACCTCCCTTAGGCTAGGGGCTCTTTTTTCACACTGACTCTCACCAAAATATGGTGGTTTCAAACAAGTATTTTGGTTAAAGATGGTAACGGATTTGCGTGAAATCTGGTATATAGATAGCTAAGAGTATTCTGCAAGGTAGAATAATACGTTTTTGTTTCAATTTTGACAATATATATATATATATATATATATATATATATATATATATATATATATATATATATATATATATATATATATATATATATATATATATATATATATATATATACTGTATATATAAATATATATATTTATATATATATTTATATATATATATATATATATATATATATATATATATATATATATATATATATATATATATATATATATATATATATATATATATATATATATGTGTGTGTGTGTGTGTGTGCATACATATATATTTTCGACTTCTTTTTTCAGCAAATCGTTACAAATGGCACAAAAGGGGCTCCGCATGCAAGATCTTGATGGCAAGTTCTTTGGGAGAATAGCCACCAAGTTGAATATGGAGTTGGCATCATGGAGGCAGGTGCCACTAGACAGCTCTGGCGGAGTCATCACAAACGTACTGGATTTGGATACCACCATCGATCAACCACTGAAAGGGATATATGGATTTGAACTGAATGGCCATGTGAAATCAGATGGCGGTCTAAGTGCCCATGAAGAGTGCCACAAAGCCTCAAAAGAGAGTCGTGTTGTCACGGTCACTCTTAAGATAAAGGTCACAGGTCAAGAGGTCAATGAGAATTTTTCAGAGTGTTTTCGACACAGAGGACAAGACTTTGTCGAAGCTTCCATGAAATACCTCCCAGTTATCTGGGGAATAGAGAATAGTCACACAACGGAAGTTCGACTAATGCAGAGGTTGGTAAACCATATCTTAATAAGTAGCTAGCATAACATTTATTGCTAAAGCTTGGGCCCAGACACAATTATTGCATTTCATGAACAAGCTAAGAACGCTACCGCATTCGATTACTGCAGTTTCACAAAAGATTGTGTCGAGTAAATTTTGCGAATTTACAGAAAATCTATTTTTGCGTTTTTTAACTTTGCAAATTGGCCGCAACATGGAGTGCCAGTTATACACTTAAAGTGGCAGCACTAATCAATGCGAATTTTAATTTTGCCTCCGAGGCTAAACGCTAAAAAACGCAAAACTTAAACTAACGCACTCTTTTCCAAATTTACAGTAAATGGGTAAAACCCATAAACATATAAACCTATGAACCCAGCATCTTGTTCTTCCAAATCAGTCAACTAAAAGTCTAATACTTTGGGATTTTTTTGACTGTAAAACCTTTTTTGTTTATCGCTTATCAATCCAATAACAATAAAACAAAGAGGATATCATCAGATGATACCGTAAATAGAATCTATACTTCGCGATTTGGAGGTTTAGACGATGGCTATTACTGAGTACTCCAGTTTCTTCCTTCAAAAACGACTGGCTAGTTACAATTTCCCCAAGCAAAACATACTGACAAGCAGAATTCTAAATTCAAATTAAATTTATTTCAAAAACTATCTACGCCAAATATTCAACATTGCAATGATTTCTGGGCGTGTAGTAGCTACTGAATTAGCACTGTAAACACATTCTTTAAACCTTTGACACATGGGCCAAACTGACTCGGTGCCAGATTTTAACTGTTAATCACAGAAAATGGATACATGTTATAAATGAGCATACATATCACATCATACAATATTATCATCACATAGATGAAATTGAAAATAGTTGGTACTCTGTGTTCCCTGTTAGCTTATCGTGTGATATTTTTCACTAACAGAGGTTCTTAGCGTCAATGTATGTATGTATCTGTATTGACGATATGGTATAGCATATAGATACTAGATCTAGTATCTAAATAGATAGGTTCCAAATGTGAAAAGGGGCTCATTTAATGGTAAATGTGGATTTTGTGTTAAAAAGGTGTAGACAACTGTTTATGAGTAATTTCTGGGTGCTGATTTCAAATAAAGTTTGACCAACTAATTTGCATTTCTCAATGGCCACAAGGATCTGCAAACTCTAACCCTAATACAGACAGTTTGGTCAAAGGGCAAAGCAGCTACAGTTTTGGGCTGTTGTAAGAGAATGGGCAAACGTACCAAAATTGTCAGGTAGGTACATTTGTCTGCAATTTGGGGAAAAAAATGAAATAGGATTCTCTTTAAAATACTGTCTACATCCTATTAACAGTTAGGTATGCCTTAACAAGTCTATTTCGGGGGCAATGGAACCTTCTATAAGTGGATAAGTACACAGCATCCATTTTAGTTGCTAAGCTTTTGGTCTGTGATTCTACCACCACCACAGTGAAGCACTCTTAAACTAAAATATACTAAAGATAGACTCTCTCTCTCTCTCTCTCTCTCTCTCTCTCTCTCTCTCTCTCTCTCTCTCTCTCTCTCTCTAACTATGTATAACTATATATAACTATATATATATATAACTATATATATAACTATATATAACTATATATATATATATATATATATATATATATATATATATATATATATATATATATAAATATATATTTATATATAAATATATATATACATATATATATATATATATATATATATATATATATATATATATATATATATATATATATATATATATATATATATATATATATATATATATATATATATATATATATATATATAACTATGACTATATATATATGTGTGTATATATATAAATATATATATATATATATATATATAACTATGACTATATATATACATATATATATATATATATATATATATATATATATATATATATATATATATATATATATATATATATATATATATATATAACTATAACTATAACTATATATATATATATATATATATATATATATATATATATATATATATATATATATATATATATATATATATATATATATATAACATGATATGTTTCCAATTGTAGGTCGATGTCGGATGACAGATTGGCTCAGATTATGCCAGAAGTATATTACACTGAGGAAGACCCTGCAAGAGGAGTTTATCTTATTGCAATGGAGTACTTTGATTCAGCCTCTTTCTCAAACTTAAGTGTGATGGGATCGAAATATTGGACGCAGGGAATGAGGTTCAAGGTAATAATGTTAATAATAATAATAATATTGTCATTTGATATTGCGTCCTTTCCATATAAACATGCTCAAAGGCGCATTACATTCCATTGTCAAGTAGTCCGTGGGCTGGGTAGGGTTACCGTAGCACCCCCCTCAGTACTCTACTACTTGGTTACTGCCTTATAGAACTGGACAAGCCGCATCTAATGAAGCATGTTAACATTGCATAAACTCATTTGGACTCCGCGTTTTGGGGCATTTTCACCCGAAAATGGCCAAAAACGAGTGATTTTTGTAATTTCTTCATAGAAAATTCATTTTTCGTAACTAAAGCTCCAGATGTTGTACATATATACTTATGGCTATGGAGATTAACACCAAATATGATTTTACTGTTCAAATGACCCCTGGCAGATTTTTCGGCAGTTTTTGACCGGAAATTCACCAAAAACCGTCTATTTGTGCAGTAAATCTTATTTTCTCAGCTCAGCCACAACCCCAAGGTGCATGTTAACATTGGTTTAGTGTATTCAAAAACTGCCCCTGGATCTGTTGAACACATTGGATTGTGTTAACATGGTAGCAATTCAGTCTGAGCTTGATTTTATGGGACTTTCTTTTCCGCCTACCTCTATATCAGAAATAACCAAATAATAGCTTAAAATGATAAAAAAATATATTTTCAAATCAGAAGTGGCAATTTAATACATGTCTGATAGCTTAAATAGTTTGAATATGGTATACACATATGGGGTCATGAAAATGGATTGCCCAGTTGTCCGGGACAACCAAATTTTAACAAAATGTGCTTCACATCAAGTTTTGAGCCTGGAAACAGATTTCTGAATGGAAACCTTACTACTGAAAGGTATTTAACCTATTCATATTAGAATGTAGTTGCTCTATAATTGATATCTGTCTTAGTGGGATACATATCAATTGTTTTAGGCCAGCTCAATCATATCTAAAAGCTATTCTATGAGGCCAAAAGTCAGTCAATATCGATAAATGTAATAATGCAATGCTAGGGTATTTCCTTACATGGATAGTAGATCAGAAATGACTATAGTTGGATGAAGTAGTCAGGGTCCAGTGACTTTTTAACTGAAATTGGCTCCAAAGCCATATTTTTATGTTAGAAGGTGAACCTGAGAAGGTGAACCTGTGTATAATACTAGTATTACACTTCTTGGGAAGAGATGCTAGTATTCTACAACTTCAACTGTCATTTCTTTAATAATTCTGATCATTTCGTATTTGTTATGGGGAGCCCTAGTCATAAAGGGAACATAGGGCATGCTTGTACTGTCATGAAATGGCAACTCACAAGGAGTAATACACATTGTTGACAGAGAGCATCCAAACCATACTGTCTGATTATCAAATCTTGGCCTGCCCTGATAGCCGTGTGGTATCATATTAGTTACGCCCTGTTGGAAAGTGTGATCCGGCCTGATATCCATCCAAAGTCATCCACTTCCCACTTGGCTCCACCTCGTGGGATCTGGATGACTGAGGGTGGATAGCAGGCCGGACTGCACTTTCCAATAAGGCATAACAAATTTATCACCTGCTCTTTCATGGTAAGAAAAAAGAACAAATACATCTCATAAAATTTTTAAATAACTTTGGAAGGCAGAACAAGGCTGGTGACGTCTAGGGGTCATATTGTTGGCCAAGTGGTAATATCGATTAAAATGGTGGTTCAAGTAGGTAATATTGAATTCTGCCGTTCGATATTGAAGTGTGAACGGCTCCAGGTCTAACACCTGACCAATCAGCATAGAGAATTACAGCAAAGCAGGTGATAAAAGGTATTGCCACTGACTGCTAGCTGTCTCTCGTCACTGCCTGGCTTTGAATCCTGGCCGGGCATGTGGGAAAGTTGCCAGTGACTTGGGGTGGTTTTCGCTGGGTACTCCTCCACCAGTTACAACTGACTAGTCACAAATTAGCCGCAATAATCCAGAAAAAGGGATGAACAAAATGTTGATTATCAAATAAACTTAACAGTTCCCCCACCCATCATAATTGGCATAATGATGGGCACCTGTATCCCTCCCCATCCCATCCCTGCTATTTACCAATATACCTGTTTTCCATATCAGCCTTTTGCCCTAAACCTTTATATTTAGATATGTTTCCCATAGCAGTTAGCACCCTCAAGCCTTATGGACAATTGACCTGTACCCCATAGCAGCTATGAGCTATGTAACCCTAAACACCTTTATGTCAAAAACCTATGCATATGTCCCATCTTATTCCAGCTGGGTACCTGTATCCAATCCCATCTACCACCCTAAACCCTGGTAGGTTTTATCTCATCCTAGTTATTAGTCCAGAATAGGCTGGATTGCCATTTTGCAAAAACCTAAAAGGCTTGGGATCATTACCTCATCCAAATTATTACCCTGAATTCCACTATACTTGGTAACTGTTATCTATTTTAGCTATTACTTTAAGTACAAAAAGTCTGGGTAAGTGTATCTCATTCAAGCTATTGTTCTGAGGATTGGTACCTCAGTTACTGAAGAAATGCCAGGATGGGGTGTGGTGAGATTCAATGTTACACTGGTGTAGCCAGTCAAGGGGACAGGTAGCTAGACTAAGCCCTAAGGAAGGTCGATGACTGACCACAGGAAGGGTGGAATAGCCTAACTATATATCTTTGGATCACCCTCTCTCTCTCTCTCTCTCTCTTCCCTGGAGACGGTCAGTGACTGACCCAAAGAAGGATGGTAAAGCCTAATCATATCTGGAAGAGGATAGACTGGCTAAACTGGTATAACAGTAAATGACCACCCCAGTAACAGAGTTTCAAACCCTATTGATGATGGGTGTAATAGAGGATGGTATATAGGTACCAAACATAATGATGCCTCGGGTAATAGCTGAGATGAGATGGGACAAACACATGAGCTGGGAGGTAGAGTAACCCAACTATTGGCAGGGATCAACAGCCAATGTAACTACTAGTTCTAAAGATTTGGTAGTGCTATAACCTGGATCAATTAGAACCATTAGCCCTCATAAGGGCTACTTGGGCTACTGCTCCCAAGATTTTAGTAGCAGCCCTACCAACTAAGATTTAATAGCCATGAGCTATATAGTACTACCTTGAATGTTGATCCCTAATAGGATACAGGTACCTAGCCTCTAAGCATTTGTATGGGTAATGGTAGGGAAAAGTATATCTAAGATATTAAGAGTTTAAGGATGGGATATCGGTAATGGCTAGGATAAGTTAAAGGTAACCAGCCTACTTGGTACCAATGACTGTGATGAGATATATGTACCCAGCCAATTACGGAAAATCGTAGTAGATCAGATTAGAAACAGGTACCCAAGTCATTAGGTATGAAGCTAACAGAGGCGACAGGATAGGATTCAGGAAACCATTTTACACCTCCTATGTTGGAGTTAGAGCAAGCTATTTAGTATTGTGTGGATGCTTTCTGCAGCCTACTGGGTGTTTAGTTTCCACAAATAGAAGGGATGAGATATATCATTATGTAAATTAGGATAGGTGAGGTAACTATTGAGTTTATTTGATAATGGTTAGAATGCTCTCTGTCAACAATGTTTGTCACTTCTTGTGAGTTACCGTTACAGGACTTAGAGTACACACAAGTCCTATGTTCTCCTTATACCTAGAGATCCCTATAACCCAAGTAAAATGACTAAAAACAATAAGGAAGTGACAGTTGAAGCTATAGAAAACTAGTATCCTATCACAAGAAGTGTATTATTATACCCAGGATCATCTTCTCAAGAATACTTTAAATTCTAACACCAAAATATGGATATGAAGCCAATTTCAGTAACATTTAGTTAAATTTAGTGGTCCCTGACTACTTTAAAACCAGACTGTTAAGTCCCATCAGTGTTCATCTAACTAAAGTCATTCCTGATCTACTAACCATGTCAGTACATACCCAAGCATTGCATTTTTACATGTATCATAGTAAAAGTATATTGGCTGGCCTCCTAGAATAGCTTTTAAATAGAGGTGAGCTGGCCTAAAACAATTGATACGTATCCCACTAAGACAGATATCAATTATAGAGCAACTACATTCTAATATGAGAGGTTAAATACCTTTCAGTAGTAAGGTTTTCATTCAGAACTCTCTTTCCAAGCTCAAAACTTGATGAGAAGCAAATTTTGTTAAAATTTGGTTGTCCCAGACAACTGGGCAATCCATTTTCATGACCCCACATGTTTATACCATATTCAAACTATTTCAGCTATCAGACATGTATTAAATTGCCATTTCTGATTTGAAAATGTATTTTTTTTATCATTTTAAGCTATTATTTGGTTATTTCTGATATAGAGGTAGGCGGAAATGAAAGTCCCATAAAATCACGCTCAGACTGAATTGCTACCATGTTAACACTATCCAATGTGTTCAACAGATTCAGGGGCAGTTGTTGAATACACTAAACCAATGTTAACATGCACCTTGGGGTTGTGGCTGAGCTGAGAAAATAAGATTTACTGTACAAATAGCCGTTTTTTGGTGAATTTCCGGTCAAAAACTGCCGAAAAATCTGCCAGGGGTCATTTGAACAGTAAAATCATATTTGGTGTTAATCTCCATGGCCATAAGTATATATGTACAACATCTGGAGCTTTAGTTACGAAAAATGAATTTTCTATGAAGAAATTACAAAAATCACTCGTTTTTGGCCATTTTCGGGTGAAAATGCCCCAAAACGCGGAGTCCAAATGAGTTTATGCAATGTTAACATGCTTCATTAGATGCGGCTTGTCCAGTTCTATAAGGCAGTAACCAAGTAGTAGAGTACTGAGGGGGGTGCTACGGTAACCCTACCTAGCCCACGGACTAAAGGGGTATATGTTGATATCCACATAGTTAATTGATATATACATCTTTGAACAGATGTGTTTTCAGTTGTCGTTTGAAGATTGCCACACTCCCAGCTGCCCGAATATTATCTGGGAGCTGATTCCATAGTTTTGGGGCACAGGCACTAAACGATCTGTCACCGTAGGATTTCATGTTGGTTCTCGGCTCGCAGAGTAAGTTCTTGGATGTTGATCTCAGTGTCCGTGGTGGGACGTACTCTTTCAGTAGTTCCCTCAGTTAAGAAGGTATTCTCTACACCTTTTACAATATACACATTGTTTCCTATTCAGTTATGTAATCTTCCTATTCAGTTATTTAATCGAGAAATTTTGTAATCGAGATATGTTCATAAGCCAGTTTAAGGTTGCCTAATTATCGGACATTTGACTTTTGCTTCAAAGTGTGTTAGGGATATTGGTATACCGCAGCTTCGCAGATTGCTAAAATTGCTTTTTACAAATGTTATTATTTCTTATTCAAGTTAGGTTACAGCAACAAAGGAGGGCTACTTATAAACCTTGAAACACGCTCTTCTTCCATTTCGTTAGGTAATGATTTTATTTCTTTTAATCACTGCAAGATTACATAATCAATGTATATCCTGTTTTTTTTTCTTTTTAAAGGTTTTGAGAGATATGGCTGCAATACATGCTTGCTTTCTGGGCAAAACTGAAGAACTGTTAGAGCAAGGTTCTCTGGGAGAAGTGATACTGAATGCAACAGATAAAAAGCCAAAGTCCAAACCTTTCCTGTTGAGATCCTTAGGGGAGGTAGCAAAGTCATTTCCAACTATTGTCACTTCTAAGAGAAAACAATTAGTGGAGAACTTTGTGAAGAATTTTGATCAAGTCTACAAAGAAATCAATCAGCAGCCACTCACACTTGTCCATTACGATCCACACCCAGGTAAATTTAACATTTATGTCAAATGTCTTCAATATGATTTAATGTCTGTTTATTTACTGCGAAAGTTGATATTACAAAATGATAAAGTAAAATATGCGGAAATAAACCTAAAGCAACATATGCGAACTAAATGCAACTTAAGTGAGATTATGCAAAAATGAGCAAAGTCAAATCAACCAGTAAAAGTAACTTTACCTAACTTGAGGAGAATAGGTAAAAATGATTATTTTAGGTGTGGCTTGTGGAGTGCAAATGTACATTCTGATAATATGTGCCCACACATATCCGGATGGGAATCTTCTAATAGCATATTTGAAGCAGATACATATCACCTAAGTAAGATAGATGCATGTCTTACTCTTAAGATTAAATGGTATTTTCTGCAAAAGATATTCTCATAGCGACAGGAGACATGAAAGGGTAGGCCAACTTATGAAAATGTTTTGAGTCTGCGTCGAGATTTAAAAATTGTGAGATCTTGATATTATGTTCTGTAAACATATGTTTATGTAATACAAACATCTCTTTTTTTCAGGAAACCTTTGCTTTCGACGCAATCCACACAAGGGTGAATTGGAGACATGCCTATTTGACTGGGAGTGTGCTTCAATCCATGTTCCACACTTGGATATGGCTTATTTTCTAGTATTTTCGCTTCCAGTTTCTGCTGATATTGAAACCCATAAATCAATGTGGCAATCACATATCGATTTTTATCATCAGGAAATGATCAATCAGTTGCAAGAAAGAGATGACATTCTCCCATACTACAATAAGGCCAGATTCCAAAAGATCGCTGATTTCTTGATATTTGAAGCATTGTTAAACCCACTTACAATCGATTTGCCTTTGCCGACTAATCTCCACCTACCAAATATTACTGAGGCAGTTGACAATGGTCTGATGTACATGGAAGCAGTTGAGAACCATTATTCATTCCTACAGAAATAATCATATATGAGGCAACGGATCCGACTTTTCAATACATTTATGATTTACAATGGGTTTGAGTTCAACAGCTTGTCGATTTCATGATATCCAAAGCATTGTTAAATGCACTGAGGATCAGCAAGTATTCCACAATTGATCTCTATGATTAAACAGGATTAGGGCAATTGACTATTGTCATAAGTACACGTTTTGCAATTTCTTAAGTATTGGAATTTCAGACTGCCGTGATAAAAGGCAATGTGATTAGTAAATATAGAATATCACTAGGGAATTCACATTTTATTATGTCATCATTAAAAATCCGTTTGTTTATTTACCTGCATGTTAATCTTTTTTTAACATCTCAAATCGCTGTTTTTTTGTTTGCTCCTTTTTATATACAGATAGCATAAAACATATATTCCATAAATGATAGATATTTAAATCATCAATGATTCAGCAGATAATTCACAAGACATATCTCAGGAAATGATGTAAGTTATATGAGTTTTTGAGCTCATCTTATACATATACCCATATTTGCATAAAACTCTATATTCTATCTCTGCCTTGTATTCTCCCGAAAATAGTTGATGGTACTAAACCCTTTTACGGCATTAATGTTAGATAGTCTATCATTCTGTCTAATATTGTAAATGACTTTTTGGCCAAACTTGTTTATCCTACAATGGATTTTGTCTATGTCAGAAACGTTTATACTGCTATAAGTTTTTTGACGCAACTATATATCTATTTTGCACCATGATGCACTTGCTCTAGGGCAACGAATGCATAGATTACATTTTGTTTCTCGAGGTGTATTACAAAAAAACATGTGTCATCATCTCTCAATTCCATGGCATGTAATTCGTGATTCTTTACGATTCTGTTATGTCACAGTTTAAACTGACTAAATATTCAACATACGAACCCTCTAACATGTTATTTGATATTTTAGATTCCTTTTCAACGTTATGAATTGGTATCTTGTCATTCATTAGTGTTGCCCATTTATTTTGAACCTCTGTTGTCATAGATGAATCATGAATGTAATTGAACAGCCTTTAATGCCATACCAGTCTTTTATAACCATAAAGGGATGGATGGACCTATTCTAGGAGTGCATTTTCGTATTCCTTTGTGTAGATAAACAATATCAAAACCAAAGGTTTCTCAATCCTGAGATATCTGTAAATTATTGTTGAATTTGAGTTAGTTTGTAAATAGCGTACTGGTTTTATTGTTTCTGCACTGAAATGTAATTGTTTATAGTTTCTAGGATGAAATCTCAAGATATTGAATCAAAGGTTTCCTCAAAATCAATCAAAACAATTAACCAATTGAAATTTTGGATTTCACATTCGATTTTTAAATCAAAGATTAATCGTGTGTTCTGTCTAATAAATTTGCCATCAAGGAATACGTTTTTGACCATGTAAAGTGTGAACCATTGTATCATACTCATTCGAATAAATATGTTGGCATTTATACCACTGTCACAATAGCCATAATATTCGAAACTATTTCAATCCTATTCCTAAGTAAATGATTTTAAGATTTTGATGAGGTTCCTCGTGGATGTTTACTATATCATAGTATTATGATTGTTATATAGGTAAGATAATGTTTAATATAGCCATTGCAATATCGGCTATTCATTGTGAAGAAAGGGCTATGTGAATGCATTCTATGAATCTAAATAAATCACATGGAGCATCAGGAAGTATTTTGTTGTAATTTACTGAATAAGTCGATGTGTTTAAAAAGCACATCATAAAGATATTTCATGTTATATTACAATAAGGATCAGTCTTTTTAGCTTGATTTTTGCCTGTCATAAAATTTTAGTGTTTCAATATTCTTCTTGTTTTAATTTATTTTTCAATAAGCAAGTATTTCGGAACTCTTGAGATCAGCAATCCTTTGAGATGGAAATTATGCCTTTCTGAGATAACAATAAGATTAAAGGGGCCTGGTGGGATCGAGCTCACAACGACGGAAAACAGTATTTTTAGATCGCTTAGTCCTAAATACAGGACTCATAAGCTCGTACCTGATTATTGTGATCGAGCACAATGGAATGAGATTGAGCTTTCAAGAATAATGCATTACACCCATTTGTGTTATACATGTAAATTGCTGAATGTCAAACCTTCTTTAAAGGACAATTCCACCATGTATAAAACAGAGGCCCAAATAGTTTCTTATGGTATTCTCTACTTAAACCCTAGTTCCCACCAGTGCCAACCTTCATACAAGAAGTATATTGTTGTTTAAACACCTCCCAATAGACACAAAATAGAGGCACTGGGGGCCGCTATCTTAGCCAGTTAATAGCCTCTAAGCAGGCTGTTGGTGCAACTATTAGTCATTAGCAATAAGGTAACTGCTAATGACTTAGTATAGTCCAGTCAATCTACGACAAAAAGGGGGTCAACCTTGAACAAATTGCAACAAAAATCAAACCATCATTTTTCTACTCAGAAAAGGCCCTAGAATAACATATCAAAAATCAGTATGAATCAAGTTAGTGGAAGACTGTCAAATTTGCATAATCCAAGATGGCCGCCCAAGAATATTGGAACCTGATAAAAGTCGAGATAGTGACTGATAACAAATTATTTTACTTAAAATTAGGCACTGGAAGCACATGATATAAAACATAAATGGTCTACAAAGTGTCTGCAATATGGAACATATGGGATTTCTAGACAAAAAAGTTGCATTCTTCATTTTAAAGAGGAATTTTCGCCTACATTTCTGCTTATTTTAGGGTTTTGACACCTATCTTTTTCTGAAACAGTATAATTAAATAATTTGAAATGATGAAATAGATGGCAGAAAGGTAAAGCCTAAGATACATTATAGTAATAAGTATATTTTTGTCTATATTACGTCTATTTCTTTGCTTAAGGGCACTTTGACACGTAGGTCATTCAGTGTCACAGCATTAATTTGCATACGTTTGAAAGATATATGTGCAACAATGCATTTGTCTATATCCATCCTTAACAAAACTAAACTACATATCCATGATTACAATAACCCAATGCAAGTTTGCCTCTCAGAGTTTATGGGACAGAGGAAAGGAACTGGAGTGATCTATTTGCAATCAGACCAGACCACTACTCAGACCCTACCCTTGAAATAACCCATGTTTGCACCTACTTTAATATCATGATTTCGTATACCTCTAAATCTCACCTGGAGTGCTGATCGATATGGTTACAGATCGTCTTCCAAGCTAGTTACATTGGTATATACTCCTCTGCACTGTCCACAACCTGTTGAGCATTCAAGCCCATGCTTCCTACAAGAGCATTGCTTGGTGCTGCATCCCATCTTGCAGTTGCATCTGACAACCTCCAAAAGGTCTGAAGGTGCTGCATCTATATATGTAGTTACTGGGAGATACTTTGCATCTTTCTCATACCATCCACAGTCCTCAGGTTTTAGCTGGTCCCCTTGTCCCATCCACTGCTGCACTTGTAGGTAGACCCGCATGCTATGGAACTTGGCAGCAGCAGAGGTCGGAGGAAGCACCTGAGGCTGCACAAAGACAGTACTACTGTTCACTTTCTGGTGAAAACGCAACAGTCTTAGGTTGTCTAGATTGTCTTTAGGTAAGCCTTTGTGGGCTAAGACTATGGCCTTTTCCCCTGCAGCTATTATGACTTCTTTCTTCTTGTTTGCATCCCTAAAGACTTTGGCCTTTTCTTAAAAAGTCTTATCAGTGCGGATGAGTTGCAGCGCGACTCCTTTGCCTAGTCCATAGATATGGGATGTGGTGTCGCATCCAAGGAGAGCATGGACAAATAACATATTGTCACAGACTTTTGCTCCAAGAATGCCCTTAAGGTGGCTGTAAACGTTTCCTCCTCAGGGAAGGCCTGTTTTGAGATATATCTATTATGTTAATGAACCGGGTCTTACCCTCCATATGAAAAAAAATCCATACCTCTACCCCACTCCAAACTCCATGAAATGTGAAATTTGTTTGTGTGACAGCTGAGAATCAGAAAGCAGGCTCAAGCCATGCTGCAATTTTTTGGTCATGTGACCAATTAGCTGATAAGCCCCTCCCACCTGCCAAGTGAAGATGAGGCAGGAAATGGAATGGCACCAGAGATAATGATGTTTTGATTAATTCAAAAATAGTGTATTGGGGGTTAGTCTTAATCAAAATGTGGCTCCGGCTATCTGAGAAAAACAGGAAACATACCAGTTTTTGGGCAACAGGTAATACAATGTGTGTATTTGATGGGAAAACTTGGGCTTTGCATGTTGAGTCATTCCTTCTCATACCTCCAGCTTGAACAGACACTTTGGGTAATTAACAATACTAAAATGGGACAATCACACCCATATAAGTACAATTACATCCATATAATTCAGCTATCAACTAATTGAAGCCTGGATTGTATTTTTCACAACAATGTTGTCAGTCAGTTAGAGAAACAAAAAATATTGGAATTACAGGTGTACAATTGGGTTAGGTGATTGATTAGCACTGTGCCTTCAGTTCTGTGGAAATAGATACAGGTATCTGTGCTGTGTCAATTGGACATAATCCCCTCAGGTCTCCGCTCAGTGTGTAGTGTCACACATAATCCTCAAGGATTTTGGGAGTTGAGAAGAAGTGCCAAACATAGGCTTACTGCTGTCTGGGTAGAGAAGGTCATTTGCCCTGAGCACTTCAAGCAGTAAAGACAGGAATATATTGTGTTGGACCTTAAGGAAAATGCCCATTCTGCAGTAAACTATCTTGGATCATAAGTTGCTCATCTAAGAAACTATGCAGCTATCTGATTAAGGATTATTTAACTTGGATCACTGGATTGTCTCTAGAGTAGAAGCAGATACAGCAAAATAGGTTTGTGAAATTATTTTACTTCATGACTCCATAGCATTAAGTTATTCTCAATAGCAGCACCCACATAAACTGATATATTGATTTACTCAGGTACCAAGTGGAATATTGAAAGAGGTACATATCCCCTTCAACGAATAAGGCCCAAAAATATGAACAAAAACAAGCCACTTTGTTAGAAAACTATGCATGTGATAGCTTCAAAGTATTAAGCTTTTGGCCCTGCAACATGCTTATTTTAGATAAATGATAAAGTAATCCAAGCTTTTATTTGCAAAATCAGTAAACTTGCAGTCAAACAGGCTGCTAGCATAGCAAACTAGATAGCCGAAAATTGATTTTGGTGGCACAGTTCTTTGAATGATTAAGAAATCTAGAACTATGATGGATTACATTAGCATGCAAACAAGATTCCAGGGTGAGGTCACATGATGCCCATATATGGAAGGCTCTCAAAATTAGCAAACCAACTATGTTGACATGCTACAGGTAGTTGCAGAAATGTGCTTATTTATACTTATTTTTGAGGTAACTCAGAAGAAAAAAATGTTGACAGTTGTGAAATACAATGGAAGGTTACTTTATCTTTCCACTTGGACTAAAATAAAGACATTTAAGTAGTAGTAAGTTATTGCATAGTTACAACAATTGTGTAAAACGCAAAACTGCCATTTTCTCAGCTTAGATTTCTATAGTTTTACTCTCACGGCTGACGTGAATTTAGACACAAATCTTAATCAATTAGCTTCAAACTTTGTATATAGATTCTAAAACATGTTCTCTAAAGATCTAGACGGGGATATTGCAATATCTTATCTGGTTAATTTTGTATAGTGAGTCAAAAATCAAGAAACCAAAAAAGCATTTTTTTCCTAAATTGTTGTTAGATAAATGGCCATTAAAAAAGTTAGGGGCCATGTTTTACAAACCCCCTGTCTAGATCTCTAGAGACAAAGGGTTTTTTCAACATATTAAAAAATCAGGTTATTATCTTAGATCCTGCTCTTAGATTTGCGTCAGCCGGGACATATGTACTGAAAATTGATTAGTCAAAGTTTTGACCCCAATTTCAGCATTTTAGGGTTAAGGTGGGGGCTTCTATGATGTATATGACATTCTGTAAATGTGCAGTGTACATTTGATACATACCTAAAACTTAATATGGTTAGATTATATGAACCAGAAAGACTAACCCAGGAAACATAGTAGTGTACATGATTCAGTGGCGGCCATCTTGGAATTATGTAAATTAAGCACCCTTCTACTACCATGATTTGAACTGATTTTTGACAAATCATCTAAAAACCATCATTTCCAAGCAAAACTAGTTGAAATCAATATTACTCACAGCTGCCATCAACAAAACTAGATTTTGATAGGTATGCTAGATTTTCAAGCAATTTGGCTAAAAAACGTCATTTTAATGTAATTTTCAGCAGTTTAGGGCTAAAGTGGGGGCTTCTATGATGTGTTTGACATTCTATAAAGGTTCAGCGTACAGTTGATACATACCTAAGACTTAATATGGTTAGATTATATGAACCAGAAAGACTAATCCTGGAAACACAGTATTGTACATGATTCAGTGGCGGCCATCTTGGAATTATGCAAATTAAGCACCCTTCCACTACCATGATTTAAACTGATTTTTGATATATCATCTTTTAAGCCTTTCTGAGCAATATAGGGGTGAAATGAATTTTGTTGCAATTTGTTCTAGGTCATTCGCTATTTTGACTGGACTATAGTGCTCCAAAGAGGTTTAGATGGCAAACTCGAACGTTTTGTCACAAAAAATGGAAAAAGCGGTTGCCAGACAGACTATAGTCATTTGTCCAGAGGTGAAATAACAGGCATAGGAAAATACTTAATGTAATCCAGGTAGCCCTCATTCTAGCATTGCAGTTCCCCTTCTGAACATGGATTGTTTATTTTTCGAAAGTACATTTTCTAGATTTATTTCTGTTATTTTTTCAGTTTGCCTTAAAATCTACTTATCTTTTTACTCAATACATATAGATTTCCCGGAAACAGTGTGTTGGTTCTCCTGTAACATGATCCCTATTTGAAAAATCTATTTAACTATATATGTGGTATAGGGGGCTAAAGCCCTAACATTATTGAAGAAAAGATGGAGATGAACGAAAATGCAAATCGAATTGAAAGGTATTTTCTGACAAACTCTAAAATCTATCAGGAATCGACATATAATATGCCCGATGTGTCATACAGACATTTGTGTTAACAATCATGGTTGTTCATCACTATGTTACTTTAATCATCCACATAGGCTAGATGTCGAGGATCCCACGAATTGTATATATAGTGTACATAGTGACCAGAGGCAAAATTAAGCACCATTTCAATTTTGGAAGTGGATCTAAGGCACCAGGCGTTATGTACTTGTGTATGGTATTCAGTCAATCAGACAACTAAATGGGCAGTGTATAAAATTGCAACAGGACATCCCACTGTGATGCAGCATAATTCATGATGGTCGTTGTCATACAAGTCAATCTGCTATTGAGTTAAAGTCTGGTGAATCTCCTTGTTTTGCGCAACCTAATTTAGGCCTAAGGAGTTCATTTAGAAATTGTCGTCTGGATTTACGATACTTTTGATGATAACTTCGGAATTGAAGATGATTGTACACAATATTTGAAAGAGAGTTGTTGATAATGTTCTGCTCAATATGTCTGTATCAGATGTTTTCTGGCTGCTCTTTTACCTGCAATATTTCATTAAAACTCTCAGACTGCTTTTGGCCGCTGTGATCGTAAATGGGATAATAGCAATTGGTTCGCTTATCACATTGTTCTCGCTGATTTTAAACAGGTAGCTTGCATTCTTAGAAAAATCTTAGAATAAACGAGTCCTATGTTCCTATTGAATCGCAACCATTGCAATTCGTAATCGTTATTAACTTTGTCTGGTGAATTTTCTTGTTAGTAACTAAAATGAATGTGTTTGCATATAAGATTGCATTCCCTTTTTGAGTAGGTAACCCACATCCTTAATAAAGTTTCGACTGAACTTATACATAAGTATACAATAGTGATCATTACATTATGAAATGATTATAGACTTTCGACTTTGGACCAGAAATAAGCCACTTGGAATTCAGACTTATGCCTTTCCTTAATATGACAGATTTTTTGCCGGACAGTGATATGGGATATATTTCATGTACGATGGGTTTAGAGTTTTGTTTATCGTCACATTTTTTCTGCCAATTCCGGCTAAATCGTAACTATCTAGTTGAAAGTGGTGGTGGAAACTGGAGTTACCGGGGATAACCAGTAATGCAACTTACTAGTATAAATTATTCCAAGTCACTGCCAACTTTCTCGCCTGCCCGGGTCAAATTCTTCAAATTTCAAATCCATTGGACCCTCCTTAACTATCATATTCTCTATCTGACATGAATTGCTAGTTGCCAACTTTTGCATTTTAAAAATCTTCTTTAACTTCATTTTTTAGCTTAGCCTTAGCCTAGTGAGAAGCAACCGTTGAGTGCTGGAGGAACCTGGGATACCCGGGTGAAAATACCAACTAACTTGAAGTCAATGGCAAGATTTCACATGCTTCCAGTTGGCCTAGAGCACTGCTCCTTATTTTACACGTTAAATGTAGGTTTTTGAGATCAGTGATATTCTACAGATTTTCTCTCTGCAGGAACCAATAGAAATGGATAGTATTTCCCATGTGTCATACAGACATTTGTGTTAACAATCATGGTTGATCATCACAGTGGTACTTTAATCATCCACATGGGTCACGTGTGTCATGAAACCTCGTTAAAGCAGAACACAATCTGTAGGAGCCGTCCACAAGTTATTTGGTGCAGAAATCCATCACTAGCACCAGTAAATTGAATGGTGTGTTTAATTCTTCCAATGCTCAGGCTACTTTCGTCCAAAAGACAAGGACGCAACGATTATTTGGAAACCATCTAAACCCTATCATGTTGGTATTCATAGGAACGCTCTCGCTGAGTCCTCTCAGAGGAGTATCATATGCCAGGGTATCAGTTATGATTTCAGGTGTTTTGCATCATTTTGTATTGGCCCAATATCAGCACAAGAGTTAAAGTGTAGGCTTACTAACACATTGATTAGAGCAGAGGAAAGCTGAGTTTCAGAATTAACCCTATAAGCTACCCTAAGGTGACTTATGGGATTAAATAGTGGATATAGGGTTATTTTGAGATTTTTACACATGTTAAAGCCTGCACCATGTTCCTAAAAGATCACACCGACTGTGTGTCTAGGTCATCACTATAAGCAAACTGAGAGACAAACTAATACAGAGGCTCCCATAGGCTTGCACACAAACAGGTGATGTGTTTGACCCTTTTCTTAATACTAGTATTGAACTTTGTCAAAACATGGTCTCTTCAAACATGCATTTTGGGTATCATTGTTGACAGACTGGCTTGGAAATTGACAGAGTTGTGGCTAAAGATACTTCTGAGGGCTATCACAGTATTCCCAATTTTGACTTTCCTCAAAGGTCATGAAAGCACACAGTTAAGAAATGCACCTTTTTTCTCATTTTCACCAAATAATTCGTAAGAACTATTTGAATAATGACGAATTAGAAAAAGAAATATGTGCCCCCCCCCTCCATATTAATCTTATCTGCTCATTTGCGATAATTCTGGAGGAACCCGGTTATTACTAGTGAATAGGGGCTATGTTTAAAAAAGACTGTTTTTTAATGTTTTTATTTTGTTGTTTGTCATGTTTTCCCCCTAAAAATAGTACACGCTAGTCGGAAGGTATATTTTTGTGATGCAAAATGAATTCCTCATAATACCATTGAGATTTAGTGTACATTCTTAAGGTAGCCAGCAAACGCAGACCTCTTGCAGGTCTACTGGTAACCTAGATTTCTAGGCTGCTATTTGTATTGTTTCTGTCATATCTTTAAATAACCAGCCACCAAATAGTCTAGGTGGTCATAGTGGCCAATCTAATGCATACCTATATCACCAGGGGAATAGATGACCAAGTTGTGTGTGTGTGTGTGTGTGTGTGTGTGTGTGACTACAAGCACCCTAGCTTTTGCATCGCGACATAAATTATAGAGGAATTAGTTTAAGAACTGTTCGGTTTTGTTTTATTTATCAATATGTATTGCACACGTACCCATCTAAACCATCACCCTAAAAGAAGTAAAATATAAAGATAGTGGTATGAAATTTCTTTAAATCAGAAATATTTAGTTTTTCTCTATATCGTTATTCTTAGATAACATTTTTGATGAGTTGTTTCTCTTTCTCTGTATTCCCTTTAATTGCAAATCTCTCTCTCTCTCTCTCTCTCTCTCTCTCTCTCTCTCTCTCTCTCTCTCTCTCTCTCCTGCATGACTAAGTAAAGATGTAGGTTAAGTTTAGTTGAAGCCAATTATACTTTTTTCCGAAGGTGACCTTTAAATGGTATCTAGATTTAGACTTGCTTGCCAGTATGAGAGTGTGTGTGTGTGTGTGTGTTTGTGTGTGTACGTAGTTGTGAGATCATCTCCAAAATAAAAAGGATAGTGGTCACTGAAGCATGGTTGCATTGTGAGATCGATATCACAATATTTTTATAATTATCGTTCTTGTCGTCAGTCTGATTAGGGCTAGGTTTAGTGTCAGGGTTCGGTTACGGTAATATCAGCTCAAAAGACGCCCAAATGAAAAAGTTGGATTATTATTGGAAAGATAGAGAACGATCTAACAGTAGTAGTAAAGGTAAAGGTATTCGGTTTATAGTCTTGTGTCCACCGAAGTGCTCACATGACCTTCCTCCCCTAGCAGGCACTGTACATACAGAAACCATTAGATGTACTGAATCACAATGCGTACTGCAATATCAATTTGAATATCACATCATCTATATGGGTTGTTCGACGACTTGCCGAAATGCTATAATTGCCTCAGGATTAGTTTGAATTCCTAGTCACTCAAAAAATGCCGATTTGTCAAACGTGCCAATGATGGAGGGACTTCCTTCTGTTATGCTAGCCTGCCTCCCGGGTCATACTTAAATGTCATCCATTGTGGATAGATGGCACTCCGGTATACAAGGAGGGTAGTTGGAAATTTACTACCATTTCAACTACACTCGCCTGGTAAGTGTGTGAGCTAAATGGCCAACAGTAGGTCACAAGTCCCTATGTAGAATAGGTGCAGGCATACATTGATATATAAAATTTAAGTAAAACACAGTTAAGCCTAGTGGCTAGGCTACTGTTTCACCGAACGATCAAACCGTGACCACTAGGGCTATGTCTGGGTTTTGCTAGAAGTGTCAGTCTGCATGTAAAATATATATTCAGCGGAAACAGTAAACACGCTTGTATGTAGAACGTACTCGTGTAAGATGAACACTAAAATCTGACCAAACAAATAGCATTTTCTTATGGGCTCCTTCATATAATGAAGCCCAGCATTTGCTGAACACTTTTGCCTGGCCTGTATGATTTCATTATGCACTATTTCACTAGTTATCCATTGCATCCTACCTCTCGTCTCGAGCATTTTAGATGAAAAGATTTCCCCGCCAGATATGTTGCGAAAACTCAACAAAATGAGGATGTAATCCTTGAAATGGTTTTCTTAGTACCATAAAGATGTAATGTAACGCAGTCATATCCAGATGGTTTCGTAGTGCTACCTATATCCATGTAGACGTATACAGGACGCCACACAGACGATGCCCGCCATTGCGCCGCGGCACAGGTTGTGTTTTTATGCCTTTTTATGACTTTGACTTTGAAGGTCACGGGAAACTGGAGCACGTGACGTTATGTAGCAGCAGATGTCAGCTCACAGCTCCTAGCTCTCAGTCTCTGGTTATATCCTTAATTTGATTCGTTTGGGTGTATTTGATTGGTTGATTGTCTGCGTGTGACGTCTGTTTGATACTTTGTTATTTTGTTTATTTGTGTGTTTGTCTGGCTATTTCATTTTATTTCATTAGGTGTGCATGTTGCCTGTCCGATCGATTAATTGATCGATTGATTGATTGACTGATTGATTGCCTGCCTGACTGACTGACTAATTGCATTTTTATTTTTTCTTCAAATTATTCTTTGTTTATGTTCCGTTTTCACCTATTTCAGATAATTTACTGAAAGTTCCACTTTCTGTTCTATTTTTCCTGTTCAGTTCTATGTTATAATTTTTGTATACTTTATTTATGTAAAATTCTTTTTTGCGTTTTTCTACTTACTGTACATTCAAAAGTATACATACATCCATACATACATTGACTGCTCACTGTCTCTCACCACAGGTTCGAGTCCAGGTCGTGGCAAGTGAGAAAATTAACAGTGACGTGTGTTGTACATGTAGGAGATGTTTACCTCGGCTACTCCGGTTTCCTTCTCCACGTACAACTGACCAGTCACGAATTCACGTAAACATGGCAGAAAAAGTAAAGTCAATAGAAATTCAAAATCCAAAGCTTTGCCTGTTGTTGTTGATTTATGGTTTTCTGAGGCTAAGAGTTTTGTATTCGTCTTTAGGATAATGAACACATAAATTAGTTAGATAAGTTAAGCAGATATAATCGTTCAGAACTGGGTGTGTATTCTATATCTGTGTACACATTTCTGACTGCAATACTTAAGTATCGTTGTATTTTCTTTTTTTTACTTTACATACTTCGATATATATATATATATATATATATATATATATATATATATATATATATATATATATATATATATATATATATACATATATGTACATATATATATATACATATATATATATATATAATGTATATATACATACTGTATACATATATATATATATATATATATATATATATATATATATATATATATATATATATATATATATATATATATATATATATATACATATATATATATATATATATATATATATATATATATATATATATATATATATATATATATATATATATATATATATATATATATATATATATATATATATATATATATATATATGTATATATATATATATGTATATATATATATATATATATATATATATATATATATATATATATATATATATATATATATATATATATATATATATATATATATATACATATATGTGTGTGTGTGTATATATATTTCCCTTATGGGTTAATGTTAATGTATTCATCAGTCGATTCGGACAATAAGGATTTATACCCGTACAGATCTTTACACTAATTTCGACTGCAAAGTGCACGATGTTGTGAAATGCCTTTCAATAGCTGTGTCTACCTCTTTTCTGACTATTTAGTTTCACGCTCAATCCCCAGATGGCGTTTATGATTTATTAATTAAGTTAGCATGTGCGGTTCATTTCTTTGACTCAGTTTTTCCTCTACCCTGCTTCTATAAGGTAATTCAGCCTATACAGGGTATATCAACATCACAATAGTACCCTCACAGCATGGTGTAAATGTTTGTTGATAAACCACTGAAAAAACGTACATAGTGTTTTCAAACGGAATTCCCCTCAACAACGAGGAACTGGCGATCTCCAAATGTAGAAAAAATATCAATACAGAGGGAAGGGTATCACATTTTCCCTAATTCTTGTTCTTTTAAATTCCATAGCCATTTCTTTTCAGAATTCTACGTCTCCTGTTACCATTTTGTTTACGTTCCTTTCGTTTGCTGATTTTGTATATCTATATTTTTATTTTGATGAACAAGTCAATAAATATAATACAATACAATACAATACAATGAGAAAAAGGTGTATTTTTCAGATTCTGCTACTTTTGAATAAGGTCTTAATTGGACAAAAATGGGATATACTTCCCTTCGGAATACCCCTAGCTATAGCAATGTCAATTTTCAAGCAAATCCAATAACGTTCGATACCTAAAATGCACGTTTGAAGCAATTATGAGTTGGTGAAGTTCGGAATGGAGGAAAGGACCCAAAACATTTCCTATTTGTGTGCAAGCCTACCATAGGAGTTTAGGAGTTTCTGTAATATATATATATATATATATATATATATATATATATATATATATATATATATATATATATATATATATATATATATATATATATATTAGTTACGCCCTGTTGGAAAGTGGAATCCGGCCTGATATCCAACCGAAGTCATCCAGATCTCACGAGGCGGAGCCGAGTGTGATCTGAATGACTGAGGGGGAAAATCAACAAAAAACAATCCATATCTGTTCTGGCTAGTCTTATCTTGAACGTCCATGCAATTCTACCGATATTCATACTCTAGTCCGTCAACTACGACTAAAAAAAGAAGCTGAGGCGAAGAACTAAAGCACGTGCTTTTGGCCATTGCCCATGCGCACCACTGAAGGTCAGAACGAGGCTGGTGACCTCTAGGCTGTCAGAGTGGTGATATCAAATTAAATTGGTGCTCCAAGTGATAGTATTCGATTCTGCCGTGTGGTATTGAATCTGCAAAGGGTGAACGGCTCCAGATCTAACACCTATTGACCAATCAGCATCAAGAATCATAGCAGAGCAGGTGATAAATATATATATCACTCTGCTCTGTGATTGCCTACTGATTACGAGGGAAAAGATATACTAGTATATGTAGGAATCTCAAAATGTCACTATATATTTGCAATTAGCCCCACAAGCCACCTTAAGACTACAGTTTAATGTCAGCTTCGTAATATTTTTGATTTTCTGGCATAGACTTTTCTAAGATCAGATCGTTTTCTATACTTAATTTAACACTTCCACATCAGAAACGCCCACGGCCTGATATCCTAATAGGAAATTGATGTTCTAACATAATAGTCCAGTCAAATTATGAAATACCTAGAACAAATTGCTACAGAAAGTTTTTTTGCTTTGACTGGTTCATTGGACCTTACTGAACATCATATCAAAAGTTTCCCGAAAGTTACCCCCTCTAAGGGCCCTAATTTGCATAAATTCAAAATGGCCAATATGCCAAATTGGACAATTCACAGATTTGAGGGCCTTGTATTTCAATCAACTAACAATCAAACATCAGTTGAATTTACAGGTCTGAATTAGTATGTTATATAGATGCTGTAAACAGAAAAGATAATTGTAATATTGACCGTTTGGTCAAATATGGTCATTTGAAAACAGCCATCTGACCTCCAATCAGAACCGTTTGGTTATTCACATCAATGATTTTAGGGCCTTGTATTTCCTGACATAACAATCACCTAGGAGTTAAATCCTCAGATCTGAATAAGTATGTTATATAGATGCTGTAAAAAGAAAATATGATTTTAATATTGACCCTTTGATCAAATAAGGTCATTTGAAAATGGCCATATGATCTTAGATAAGGAGTGTTTTGGTTATTTGGTACCAGTTTGGGGGACCGCATAACTTGGTACCATTTGGGGGGACCACCAATAACCCTTCTATTTTGAAAGCCCTGGAACCCCTCTTAAAGTCCCTGCATGATGGACATCTGCATCTGGTAGCTGTTTTGAGATATTGACCACCCAATGTTCTTGTAAGTTGTCCCTTTTTTATGCCAAATTGGACAATTCACTGATTTCAGGGCCTTGTATTTCCTGAACTAACCATCATATAGCAGTGATATCATTAGGTCTCAATGAGTATGTTACATAGATGCTGCAGAAAGAAATATTTATTTTAATAATGGCCCGTTGGTCAAACAAGGTCATTTGAAAATGGTCATTTGACCTTCGCTAAGGAGAGTTTCGATTGTTCACATCACAGATTTCAGGGCCTTGTATTTTCTGAACTAACAAGCATATAGCAATTAAATCCTCAGGTCTGAATCAGTATGTTACAAAGATGCTGTAAACATAAAATATAATTATAATATTGACCCTTTGGTCAAACAAGGTCAATTAAAAATGGCAATTTGACCTTAGATACGGGGCATTTTGGTTACCGTATTACCCCGCGTACACCCCACACTTTTATACAGTGCAGCACCTATGTCAAGGAGGGGGTGCGTGTTATCAACAGGTACATAAACCAGAACTTTTTCACATCGATGCCACGGGTGCAGGGACATGTGGGGCAGGGTTGGAAAACACCATTTAAGTACCCCAGGGAGGAAAGTACGGCATATCCATCCATATTTGGATTTTGATTACGTAATAATTAGGGGATAAAAGGGCCTCGGGAGGGTGAATTGAAATTGATACGGATAAACCAGGGTAGCAGATTTGGCACGAGCTGTTGTCTGATCTTTTGACGAGTGATGTCAACAAATGCGCACAAATCAGTATCAATTACAATTTACCATCACAAACCCTTATCAAATTGTAATTGTATCCTGTTTATTTGTCCTAGACTCGCTCCTCTCAGCTGAAAGACCAGGGCAGACATATAGCTCTCTGCACTTAATGGCCGGCCAACTCCCCCTGCGTATTATAAATGGGGAATTGTATTTTACATAGGGAGAGGGACTTGGTGACGGGGTGCGTACTATCTAGGGGGTGCGGGTAGTACGCGGGGTAATACTAGTATTTTTTCAATTTTCAATGGCCAATTTCTCAAAATGTACTTAATCCATTTCAGAGCTATGCAAGTATAGAGTAGGGATACTGCCAGGGGAGATGGCCTTTCATGACAATTTTTAGTCAAACAGGGCCATCTGAAAGTACCTGTTTCACCATGATAAATATGTTTTGGTTGATTTTATCAGTTTTTGCAGATCAATATGTCTTAGATGTATTATATATTTGATACTGTTTATATCCTCACATGGTGTATCATGGTACCTGTTAAAAGTTCTGATACCAAACTACTTTGTCCAAAAATTGAAATGATGATCAAGTGCTTCCAAAATAGGTTCATTTGCAGACTCGCTGAATGCAACCAATTGGTCAAAAATTTGGATCCAGCCCATAGAGTCACTTTCAAATTTTATTTTTGATAAGAAGAATGACCAGAAAAAAAACATACTTCATTATACAGCATGCTTTTAGATATAGCCCTCAAAAAACTGCTATAGTAAGTTGTAAGATATTGATCTGCATAAACTGAGAGAATAGCCAAAATGTATCTTTTTATGATTAAACAGGTACTTTCAAATAACCCTTTTTGACTACCCCTATACATTATGCCTATTGTATACTTGCATTGCCCTGAAAATATTGTTTATCTAGGGTTAAGTACTGCAGACATTTAATTCCTGCAGCAATCAAGCGGATGTCTGCAAGTGCCTGGTTGTACAAACACCCATGGATAACATGTCAAAAAGTAAGCCAAGGATATCATTGACCAACGTAGCTTGTGATTCAAAGCTACTTTCAGTTGTGAGGTCATCCATGCCCAGGAAAGTGGGTGGCAATCAGGGGTACAGTTGTGTATTGTGTTGTGCACAGGCTGCCCATGCATTTAATGCAGGAATTAAATGTTGGCACGGTACATTTAGAGCAATTAGCTCCTTCTCTAAGGTAAAAAGACCATATTCAAATGACCATATTTGACCAAAGGGTCAATATTTAAATCATATTGTCTTTTTACGACATCAATGTAACAAACTTGTTCAGACCTGAGGATGCTGTATGATTATTGATTACGTCTGAAAATACAAGGTCCTAAAATCTGTGATGTGAATAACCAAAACTCCCTTTAGCAAAGGTCCAATGGTCATTTTAAATGACGTTATTTGACCAAAAGGTCAATAGTAAAATTGTATTTTCTTTCTGCCGCATCTATGTAACATACATCTTCAGACCCAAGGATTTAGGAACTATATGCCTGTTAGTTCAGGAAATACAAGGCCCTGAAATCTGTGAATTGTCCAACTTGGCATAAAAAGGGACATACCCGGTACTAGTACCTTGGGAGCTCAATATCTCAAAACAGCTACCAGCTGCAGATGTCCATCAAGCAGGTACTTGAGGGGTTCATGGGCTTTCAAAATATAAGGGTAATTTGCAGTCCCCCCAACTGGTACCAATTTACGCAATCCCTCCCCCCAACTGATGCAAAATACCAAAACGCTCCTTATCAAAGGTCAAATGGCCATTTTCAAATGACCTTATTTGACCAAAGGGTCAATATCACAATTATATTTTCTTTTTACAGCATTTATGTAACATACTGATTCAGACCTGAAGATTCAAATGCTATATGCTTGTTAGTCCAGAAAATACAAGGCCCTGAAATATGTGATGTGAATAACCAAAACTCTCCTTAGCGAAGGTCAAATGACCATTTTCAAATGACTTTGTTTGACCAAAGGGTCAATATTAAAATAAATATTTCTTTCTGCAGCATCTATGTAACATACTCATTGAGACCTAATGATATCACTGCTATATGATGGTTAGTTCAGGAAATACAAGGCCCTATAATCAGTGAATTGTCCAATTTGGCATAAAAAGGGGTTCAAGGGCTTTCAAAATATAAGGGTTATTGGTGGTCCCCCAAAGTGGTACCAAGTTATACCGATATTAGTTTTTTGGGGCTTAGTACAATCTAGGGCAGTTTTCTAATTTTAAACCTTGGTGTTAAGTCTTTTTTGAGTCTGTAGGGTGGCTTCTTTCGTCAGCAACATTGCAAAAAATGTCCGTTTTTAGCACTTTCTAAACTTTTTTGTCCCAAATTTGACCACTAGGATACATTTTCGGAAAATATTTTTTCATAGCAATGTCAAACAACATCTGTAGTACATACATGCCAACATTGGAGGTTCAACTCTCAAAAACAAAAAAATGCTGAAGAAATCCCCAAAATCATATGTTTTTGGCCATTTTTAGGTGAAAATATGCAAATTAGGGTCCTTAGGGTGGGTAACTTTCGGGAAACTTTTGATATAATGTTCAGCTAGGTCCAATTAACCAGTCAAAGCAAAAAAAACTTCTGTAGCAATTTGTTCTAGGTTAGGCCATTTTCAGCGTAGATTGACTGGACTATAAGTTTAAATGGGTTTTTCAGTGGTACGTATTTAGCTCATGTTTGAGAAAACAAACTGAGGACGATATGAGATAAGTTTCCCGCAGTCCAGTTTGTATTCCACACTGATTTTATATTTGATTTATTTACGTCATTTACATTAACTGATATGTATGTATATTTATTAACTGTAATTTCTCAATTACAAAAAATCATACATTTTAGAGTAGTAATCAAAAAGCTAATACATACTAAGTTGTGTAAAGTACAAAGGTTACTTAGCATGACGAAATGATTGAAATGGAGTAGAAAATATAAAGAAAAAGGGTAAAACGTACTTCTCCAATTCAAGGGGTCGTACATTGTATCCCCAAGAATAAATTAATATATACTACATTGAACACATTGTAAAAGTACATTGCTCAGTAGTGTATACTACAAAATATAGTATAATTACAAACCAGGAGAATCGATATTACCTAAAGAAATCATTGTTTGTGTAAAAATTAATACATACTAGGGTGATATATACCGCATTTGGGGTACTACATTAGGATTTTTTTTGCTGTAAAAAGTGAATAGAGTATTGAACAGAAAAGGAGGGCTACATACTACAAGCAAACTTATGAAGTCATTTGCAAAATTTTGATTTCTTGTGTATATATTGAGTAGTGAATATCACCTTATTTTTCGATGTTTTTGTGTGTGGTTTTCATTATCATCAAAACCATCTTTTTATTGTTTCCACTCAAAATGTATTCCTGCTGCTAAGTATTTAGACACCCACTATCATTTCCATGAATAATTAACGACGCTCACAGTGTCTTTACCTAGGGGAGGTTATCGTCTGGGGGGTGAGGCAGGGCCGACCCCTCTCGATTATTTATATTTATTGAATCCAATTTCCATTACAAAATAAAACATATGAATAAAGAAAGGAAAAAAAGTCTAACACATTGAATATACAAGAGCCCATAAAATACATTAATAAGATAGCATTATTACATAATTGAGGGTAATAATGATTAACATATATGCAGATAAGGTCAGTGTACAATTTTCAAGCTAAAAATCAATATCCACGGATTGATTATAGGAAAAACGAATACAAAACTTCGACTATTCCCTTCCTAAACGATATAAGCACATGATACAAGTCTAAGGTCTAATGAGCTACCACAGCCTCTTGCTCACTTCCTTTGATACTAGGGGCATGTAAGAAAGTTGTCAGTGACTTGAGGTTGGTTGTGCTTTTTTCAGGTTCTCCGCTTGCTCAATTACTTACAACTGGCTAGGCATGAATAAGCCTTAATATAATAGAAAAGGGTCCAAAGTCGGCTATGTAGTAGGTTTTGCCGCGTACAACATGGATATGTCGATTTTCGTGTTTTAGTATTAATTTTAATCTTTTGATGTTCAGTTATCAGTTATTCAGTTGCAATACCCTTTACTGATGATCAATTACCTATTTCTGTTCCTCATTACATAATTTATTTTGTGTGTTATATTATGTCCATTATATATTGTACACTTTGTAGTTCTCTATAGTCAATAAAGTATATATATATATTACTACTGCCTGGGTTCGAATCCTGCTCGGGGGAAAGAAAAAGGTTGCCGGTGACTTTGAGCTATGCCGGGAATTTCGCCTAGTTTTATTTCGCTTCTAACAACTGGCTAGTGGTCATATGGCAAGAAGGGCGAGGAATAAAATTCGAAACTTTAAAAGGATGGTGGATGGATAATGGTTGCAAAATACCAATTCCTTCAAAAACTATAAATTCTTTTTTTCTGCAAGCATTAACAACGAAGGGAGCACCCACTTTTGGCCTCACATCCAGGAATTGTGGGGATCTCAGTAAACATATCTATAATATTTGATCTTTACAGACTTTAAAGGACAAATATTTCGTATCTTAATTTGTAATTACATCTTCTTACCTGTTTGTATTTCCATCGGGTAGATATTTTCCATTAAAAAAATTAGATTCATAATGAAATATCAGCTTTTATATGTTTTTATACACACTCACACATGTAGTTTTTTAACTATACAAATATAAGAGAAGCGTGAATATCTTACTAGATGGACAACTTATAAATACAATAATGTCAATGAAAGATATCGTGTTTTAATAGACTAGCCAGAGTCATGTCGACTTGGTTTTGGAGGGGTTAATACCGAAGTCTTCAATGGAGGAACATTCTTGCTCACAAGCGAGCCAGAGATGCCGCAAACATAAATTATTACCATCGTTGCAGTTGACGTCACAGGATGCAGCCGAAAGCGGCATACGCGTTGACAGTATTATAACGACGCGACTAAATGCTGTCAATGCTGAAACGACTAGAATCGCCTGCTCCTTTATGACGTCACATGGATCAATACTAGACCACACTAGCAGCATATGAGAAGAGGGCGCCTGGATAATTCTTGTTTGTGCGAGAATTATTTCTCAAGTTCAACCAATCACAAGCTGGCCTGACCGCTGCCCCCTCGCGCCTGTTTTTCTAGATTCATTTATCGATCGCTTTTTTCGGTATTGATGCGCCGGAAGTCGGCTGCTGGTGTGCATACGTCATAAGGCAGACGAAGAACGCAAGAACGTGAATCCTCGCAGAAAGCTCGCAAGGTTCTCGGTGGAACCAGCGTGTCGCTACAGCTGCGGAGCCATATTCTCACGCGAGAAGCAGACGACCTTTGCGTCTTAGCGCGCGGCATATCGGATAGGAACACACGTTCAAATAACGTCGCTCCGCGTCACGAGTTCACATCGCGCTCGTGCAAGGACTTGGAGACAATTAATGGCCGACGATATCTCACGGCATTCCTCTATCTTCGTCAGGACTTCTAAATCCGAGCAGCCGAATACAGCAAAAGGCGGGAACTGGTGATATCGGGTCCGAGGCGCCAATTTATCTTCTCCAGAATCCATTGTCTTCCTGTTCCACCATTGTGCCTGAGGCTAAAACCGCACCACAATGTTACCAGCTAACGTCAAGTCAGCCGCCGGCAGATATTTTGCATGGGGATGCTATGTCGCCATAATCGTCACATTACTCATGGAGACCGTGAACGCAGACGGCCTCTTTGATATCTTTGATAGCTCAGACGACGATTACACATATGGAAAGGTATGGCAACTGTACATGCATTCTTTTTATCATTTCAGCCACTTTTGTTATGACGAGGTGCTATTTACAAATTTCAGCTATTTCAATCCTTACGGAGATATTTAACCCGTTGGTTTTCGTAATGTTCCTGATGTCTTTGAAAATACTTAAAGACAATAATCGATAAATTGTATAAAAAAAGATTAAGTGAAACTTGATTTAGCAGCGAGATATATACACGAGACCGTGGATTTAGTAGGAACAACCACAAAACAATAGTACAGCGAAATTTCTACTCAATCGTTAAGTACCTGATCAGGATAACGACAAATATAACTTGCACATTTCTGCAGAGACGATCAAGGCTTACAAAATGAAACGGCCAACACAAATGGCCCAATGACGAGGGTGATATTCATTTAATATGGACCGCTGGCATTGCCGTAGGGCTCGGCTAATATTACTCGCTGGAGTGGAGGTTTACCAAACAGAAGCCCTCAGAAGGCATCTGTCAATTTCAAATGCATTGCAATGTTTCTTTAATAAGCACGCGCGTGTTTGAAATAATGCAAGACACACTTTACGTTACAAAAATAGAAAACAATATAACATCACACAAGAGGAAACAGAAATAGAGCAAATACAACACAAGTTGAGTTAAACAGAGCAAATGTTAGTATTAGTTGCAAAATATCATGGAATTCTATAAAGACGGATAAACACTAAAGAAAATATCTAGAAATCCAGTAAACCGGTGTAATTTCAAAAGTAATTTATTGTATTATATTGGCTGCATCACAAAGATACAAAAATATACAAAACAAAGTATCTCGAACAGATAGAATAACAATTTATATATATATATATATATATATATATATATATATATATATATATATATATATATATATATATATATATATATATATATATATATATATATATATATATATATATATATACTACCGGAGTACGCAGGGACAATCACCGCCTTACCCAAAGTCTCTGGCAAATTTGCCACATGCCCCGGCTGGGATTCTAACCCGGACAGTGGTGAGGGAGCTAGCAGTCAGTGGCAACGCCTTAGACTACACTGCCATCAGGGCAGGCCTCCGTGTCACTAGAAGGCATGTGATTACGGTACCAGTGACTTGTGGTTAGACGTTGGTTTCACATGGGTACCCATATATCTCTTTCATTGGCTAGTCGCGATTTAGACTTGATATGACAGACAGTGGTGATATACTAGTGATATAATCTTTAATTTTCTTATGTGGGGTTCTGATAAATAGCTATAATTCTTAATCGGAGTAACCACCTCAACAGAAACAATAACATAAGGTATGAAAAACGACGCTACTTAATAAACTAATTTGGACAAGAGTGAAAGACTGCTTTGTAAACTTTTAATCAAATAAAGAGTTGATATACTAATTAAGGATCGTCATCCCATTGAATGCCCTAATTAACTTGGTCGTCAAATTAGATAATAAAGAAACACACTCTGAACAATGACTTATTAAGTACAATAAAGTGGATTGCGTAACACATTGTGTTCTCCAACAAAGGGTTTCTAGCGGCACATCTGTTAGGCACTAAGTTTCCTCTTTAAAAACTTTAAACAAACTATTAACTGATTTCGTTGGTGGACTTATAATGTATGTATATGGTCTTGCCTTGTTGTAAGAGAGAAAATAAGAAATGTGATAAAGATAATTGTGTTTCAAAAGGGTGACTACCAGCATAGATGGAAGCGTAGGTGAAAGAATTGGTGCGAAGGAAAAGATAATTAAAGGAAAGGGAAAAGAGAGAGGTATTGGGTGGAATGAGTGAGAGAGAATGTGTTTGTGTGCGTGAGTGTAAGAAAGAAAGGGAGATACAGTGAGAGAGGGCGAGAGAAGGGTTTGAGAGAGAAGGGGGGAGGGGATTGCTATATTAATCCTCCTCCTCCCATAAAGAACGGGTGGAGAGAGTGTATGTAAAAGAATGAGAGATGGGGAGGGTGTGTGTATGAGTGTAAAGGAGAAAGATAGGAAGAGAGAGAGTGAGCAAGAGAGTGTGTCAGGGACAGGGAGACTGTTTATGCGAGAGAGAGAGAGAGAGAGAGAGAGAGAGAGAGAGAGAGAGAGAGAGAGAGAGAGAGGGGGAGAGAGAGAGAGAGAGAGAGAGAGAGAGAGATGGGTTTTTAGGTGGGTAGAGAGAATGCGATAAATCAGGAGAGAGAGAGAGAGAGGCTGGGTATGAGGCAGGGGGAGAGAATGAAACAGGTACCATGAGTTTGCGACAATCAAGAGGGAGAGAGACGGGTTTCAGAGAGAGGGAGAGAGAGAGAGATTTTTAAGACTGACTGTCTTATATCCTCACTAGCGGTGCTCCCTCCTGCCACAAAATGTATTGCCTCCATTCCCCAGAGAGTCGCAGAGTCAGCAGTCCACGGTCGGGATAAGTCAATAACGCTGTTGGTGAAGCGCTTGATTTGATAGTCCACCTGACCCGCAGGCTGCAAATCCGCTCATTCTATAACCAGATTAGTGAGGCACCAGTCGATAGAGGCTACTGGTGGAATTGGAATATCCTATTCTGGCCGCGAAAAGACACCGAAAAATGTGGATTTTGTTATTTGCTTACAATTTGGTTTTAGGTGGATGGGACATGATTAAATCGTAACTTCCCTAAACTTCCGTTGAACCTATAAGTTATTTCGACACAGTTATCTGTACACACAATCATACATGAAACATTAGAAACTATGTCAAGAACACCACCAATAATAAAAGTCATAACAAAAGCAATGGATGGATGAATGAATGGATATTCAAAGGCACACAAAGGCCATTTAATGCCATAAAACATGTGTAAAATAATGGTACATAAGCAATGAAACATGATAAAAAGCAACAAAAATAATAACAGCAGCAATAACATTTATATCACCAATGACAGCAACTGCAGCAACGTCATCAATTACAACAATAGACAACTTCAATATTAGCAACAACATTAATAGTAAACAACAGCAATGGATGACGTAAAACAATAGAACACCATAGCTGAAAGTAACAAAATCCACAAGGCAAACACCAACAATAACGATACAAACAACAGCAACAATTTTAGCAATTGCACCAGCACTAAACGATAGCAGTCACGCAATGCTTTGACCTAACTCGGTGCGTACAAATTCTGTGCACTCAGAGCACGCAAATCATACGACGCATTGCAAAATATTGGCCACTGGCAAAGTCCATAAGTCTGGCATGCACACATATTGATTCATGTCGGAATAGCGGATGGAACTTCCCAGTCGGGGGATGTCAAACATCGATTTTACTATGAGGGTATTTGGCTTTCTAGCCAGACAAGCGGAGGGTTACAAGGCTAAGTAGTGACCAGGCACTGGTAACTATCTTCAAGCGCTAATCTACTCGCTTAGGAGACAAAGGGGGTTATCATCGCTACCACCGCGCTGTCAGTTGGATTAAAATGCGGGCAGAATTCTTTGGCTTACCAATGGAAGAAAATAGATTTATCTGTTCCATTAGCAGCCTTGCATGGATAGGAATGAATATAATTTGTCTCGTTTTTGTTCAAATCTACGCTTAACCTTCGGCCATTGGTTACTAGTGAAGGAAACTAAATTATCCGGAAACCCCCTAAAAAACCCTTGGAAGCAGTATCATATGTATCATTTCATGTCATAGCTAATATATGATACAAGTTAAATCATATCATAGTTATCACCGCTCTTAAGGAAAACGTTATTGCATTATTTTCACATGCCCTGTTCGATATTCGTAAGGGTCCACAAATGACCTCTTTCGTTTAAAAATGTCACCCGGTCTAGGGTGCTAGGTAAATGCACTTATCACCCGATTGCTTCAGAAAAATAAATTGTCTTATGTTTATTTCTACCGAGTTGAATGGTTACACTGACCAATGTGGCCATAGGCGTTAAGCGGCGTTTTTTTCACTGGTACGATTCTTTCCACCACCTACAGCTGGCTAGTCACCACCTATACGTAGCCTGGCAATAGCAGAAAATAGATTGAGATAAAAAGATATTTCAAATTCTACCCAGTAACACTTAGCGGGAGTCACCAACATCCTTACGTTAAAGCTTAGATAGATAAGAGAATGGATATGTAGCGAGAGACAAATTATCATATGCGCTATAGTGAAGGTCTAGCTATGCCAGGGGTCTCGAATATGGCTTATGTGTGATGTCACTAGGAGACAATGGCCAATGAGGGCTCTCGTAACATTTACATTACAGAGAAACGTGCGCACCAATATGCGCAGAACACGACTTTTTGGGCTATTCGCCGCAGCCAACCTGTTCAGGTTGACCGGCAGGTTTCATATCCACTTGTTTTATTCATCTAAGGTTAAAGTATATTATTGCAGAAAGCCGGGCACTGTTGACACTGACGCCTGCTCCAAATCTCGCGAGAATTCGGTCCTCTGACATCCAGCATGCCGCTGTCCGTCTCGGGGAGAGATGAATAGAAGACCGCGCGGCCTCGCGCAGACACTGGGGACACAATAGCATTGTCTTGAGTGACTGGTTAATATAATTCAATCCGCCGCCGGAATGTAATTAACCAGTGAAGTCCTCGCCACCTGCTCTTCTGGACTAATTTAACCCTTTCAAGCCACGAGTTTTCATAAACTTAGAATTTGGAATTTATTCTATTTTATTCGTGACTAGGAATGTAACTAATCAATGTATGTATGTATGTATATATGTATGTATGTATGTATGTAGGTATGTATGTATGTATGTATGTATGTATATATGTATGTATGTATGTATGTATATTTATTGACCATAACATAAATTATGAGTGGTACATATAGAAATAACAACATACATTTACAAAGCTTCGTTTATAGTGGAGTAGTTAAGACGACAAATTGTGAACATTTTCCAAAAAATGAATATGATGTTTAAGCTGTCTATCGGTCCTATTTCGATGAGATAATATAATTATTCCTAAAAGATTATCCGTAATGCATGGCTACAATGAACTTAGAATTTGGACATTTCGTTCATTTCATTCGTGTATAACCAGCTGCTTATAACTGACGAAACTGGAGTACCCGGGGAAAACCACCAACAAGCCAGAAACATTTGACCGTTTCATATGGTCTATATTATATTAATTTTTGTTCAATTGTAATTATGTTTATGTTTACCGTATGAATGTACAATTTTGTAATATGAATTATTACAGCAAATAAATAAATGTAAATGTATGGCCAAGCCAGATTCGAACCCTCCTGACAGTATGTGTATGGAGGAGGGGGGGGGGTGGTTAGACAGCGTGTAGTCAGTGGCATTGCATTAGACCACTCAGCTATCAGGGCCGACTCTTATCCTCAACAAGTTTCGTCCTTTTCACAAATAAGCTGAGATTTAGCACAAACTTCAGGAACACTAGACGAAATATTTGTTTGATTGTGATCGGCATTTCTCTTCCAAAATTGTATTGTATCCTTATTGAAAAATCCAACAGACAGTTACACACAGTTACACATACAGCAATAATCCAACTAAACAAAATAAACTGGAGGATATAAAGAACATATAAAAAGGAAATTATTCATACTAAAGGAAAAAGTAAAATAAATTTACATTATTAACGTCACTTAAGATTGGTGACCAGATGAAACTTCCCGGTATCACATGTGTCCACGAAACATTAGACAAGAGTTGTGGAGAGTTGCACCTATTTCCTTTAGCATTTAGACGATATTAAAAGCCATACAGCCAACAACGTAAATATTTATTGTAATATCATCACTTTTTTTTTAAATTTCAAATTACGAACATTTGTAGCAGGATTTTTATTTCATATATAAACGTGAATGACAAACAAATACGTGCATACATAGAGATTGACATTGGTGGCAAGTACTACATTATACTAAACCAATTATCAGTAATGTATCTATTAGAACTCTACACACTTTCTCCTCAATTTAAGTTAGATTTTGGTCGATTATATTTCGCAATGGACTCACATTTTCCCAACTTTTTATCAAATAAATCCGTTTTTTTGCTGACCTCACAGTAATATCATCACTTTGTCAGCCCTGCAATGGACCACATATTCAGCAGCTCATTACAATCAACATTTTGAACAGAAGCAAGGTATTCCAGGCAAGGGGCCAAAAATGGTCTTCTGATAAAAAAAATGAGTGTTCAAATCAAGATTTCTTGTTACTACACATATTTTTTGGGGCCCCTAGTCACAGAAATCTAGTTGCCCACGGCTAAATCTAGGGGTATATGCCCCTGGGCCCCTAGGAAAGTCAAACCCTTGTAAAGCCAACACGCCGTCATAGCATGGAAATTAACGTGTGTGTTATTTTTTGGACAAACTTTGAGTGGGTTGATATTAGCCCAGTCACGTCCTCAGATCGCTGGGCCAGCCTGCCAGCAGCCTCCCAGCCTGACTGCTGCCGTCACTGCAGCTCCCTGCATTTGCTGCTATGCCTTGCAATATGGATTCGGCAGCGTGCAACTCTCCCTCTCTCACTGTGCTACTGCTGCGGCAAGGCGACTATTCCTGCTGGAGCCTCCGATAGAACACACATACAGACAGGCACAGCATACGGTATAGTAGTGTATGCTGTGTGTATTGACTACGGTTAGCATTCTACGAAAGCTGAAAACATTCAGATGTAATAGCCTGCAAAATGTTCTAATTCTACCAAGATTGAACTCTCACGAATCGTCAATACTATATACAAAGTAATCAAAGTGGAATAAAGACATACTAGATCTAGTACATATTCAGGATTTTAAAAAGCATCCAACGAAAGCATGCATTGAATGCAAAAAATGAAATGGCAAAGAATATCATTGACGAAAGGTAGCATTATACAACATCATACATATGACAATGAATGAAAAAAGTATGCTACTGTCTAAATACTGTACACATTTTTTTCTAAAACCATACACCAAATAAAGAATGAAAGAAGTAATAGCACATATAACGATTTTAAGTGGAACAGATCCTGTGATATTGCATTGTATGGTGTCTTTATTGACTTGAGGTCGCATTTTATAAATACATACACTTAACAAAGAACGAAAACCTATCACCAGAGAACACGTACCTATTAAAGAAAAGCAAATCATGTGGTACTGTATTGTTTTTGTATAAGGTTTTTGATTAAAGGCTTTAAGATATCTTTGTTGAAATAGGGCCTTCTATTACAGGTAAACATAGTGCATTTCCCTTTGGGCTTAATTCAAAGAACACTAAGATAAAGAAATGTCATTCCTATAAACAGCTGTACTTCTTGATATTTGTTACACAAACTACGCCACGGTTTACTCTATGAAGTACCCATATTACTCCCCCAAGAAACCCTATATAAACACACCTATATATATATATATATATATATATATATATATATATATATATATATATATATATATATATATATATATATATATATATATATATATATATATATATATATATATATATATATATGTATATGTATATGTATATATATATATATATATATATATATATATATATATAAATATATATATATATATATATATATATATATATATATATATATATATATATATATACATATATATATATATATATTTATATATATATTTGTTTGTGTGTGTTTGTGTCAATCTAAGAAAATATCCCTTCCCGGCCCGGTCAGATTCAGCCTCGTGGGCAATAGTAACTGGAATTGAGAAATGGCCAGCCATAATACCACTATGCACCTTGAATATTGATGACCAATTA
>OZ012700.1:5362846-5365346 GCA_963942565.1 Maea johnstoni | reverse complement strand
CCTCTCTCTCTCTCAAACCCTTCTCTCTCTCTCTCTCACTCACTCTCTCTCCCTCAAACCCTTCTCTCTCTCCCTTAAACCCTTCTCTTCCCCCTCTCTCTCTCAAACCATTCTCTCTCTCCCTCTCTCTCAAACCCTTCCCTCTCTCGCTCTCAAACCCTTATCTCTCCCTCTCTCGCTGTATCTCCCCTTCTGTTTTACATTCACGCACACAAACACATTCTCTCTCACTCCTTTGCTCATTCCCCCCAATACCTCTCTCTTTATCCTTTCCTTTAATCATCTTTTCGTTCGCACCAATTCTTTTACCTACGCTGCCATCTACAAGTACATGTATGTTGGTAGTCACACTTTCGAAACACAATTATCTTTATCACATTTCATATTTTCTCTCTTACAACAAAGACCATATACCTACAATATAAGCCAAGTCCACCAACGACAGCCGTTAATAGTCTGTTTAAAGTTTTTAAAGAGGTAACTCATATTGTAAATGTGTGGATGTTAGCGAACCCTTAAGTCCCGGCATGGGATTGAACTTCAGACCACATTTCCACAAACTCACTCAGGGCAACGCTCGAGAAACCTAGTGCCTAACAGATGTGCCGCTAGAAACCCTTTGTTGAAGAACACAATGTGTTACGTAATCCACTTTATTGTACTTAATAAGTAATTGTTCAGAGTGTGTTTCTTTATTATCTAATTTGACGACCAAGTTAATTAGCTCATTCAATGGGATGATGATCCTTAATTAGTTTATCAACTACTTATTTGATTAAAAGTTTACAAAGCAGTCTTTCACTCTTGTCCAAATTAGTTTATTCAGTATTGTCGTTTTTCATACCTTATGTTATTGTTTTTGTTGGGGTGGTTACTTCTATTAAGAAGTATAGCTATTTCTTTGAACCCCGCATAAGAAAATTAAAGATTATATCACTAGCATATCATCAATTTTCTGTCATATTAAGTCTAGATCGCGACTAGCCAATGAAGGAGATATGTGGGTACCCATGTTAAACCAACGTCTAACCACAAGTCACTGGTACCATAATCACATGGCTTCTACCAGTACGGGGGTCTGCCCTGATGGCCGTGTGGTCTCAGGCGTTGCTGCTGACTGCTAGCTGTCTCTCACCACTGTCCGGGTTCGAATCCTAGCCGGGGCACGTGATAAATTTGCCAGTGACTTTGGTTTAGGCGGTCGTTGTCCCCGGGTACTGGGTACTCTTGTTTCCACCACCGGTTAGAACTTTATATATATATATATATATATATATATATATATATATATATATATATATATATATATATATATATATATATATATATATATATATATATATATATATATATATATATATATTCTATCTGTCCGATATACTTTGTTTTGCATCTTTTTGTATCTTTGAGATGCAGCCAATATAATACAAAAAAAAATACTTTTGAAATTACACCGGTTTACTCGATTTCTATGTATTTCTTTAAGCTTTTATCCGTCTTTATATAATTGCATGATATTTTGCAACTGATACTAACATTTACTCTTTTTACCTCAACGTGTATATGCTATTGCTATTTCCCTTTGTAGGATGTTATATTATTTTCTATTTTTGTAACGTAAAGTGTGTCTTGTATTATTTCAAACACGCGCGTGCTTATTAAAGAAACATTGCAATGCATTTGAAATTGACAGATGCCTTCTGAGGGCTTCTGTAGTGTAGACCTCGAGCGAATAATATTAGCCGAGCCCTACAGCAATGCCAGCGGTCCATATTAAATGAATATCACCCTCGTCATTGGGCCATATGTGTTGGCCGTTTCATTTCGTAAGCCTTGATCGTCTCTGCAGAAATGTGTAAGTTATATTTGTCGTTATCCTGATCAGGTACCTAACGATTGAGTAGAAATTTCGCTGTACTATTGTTTTGTGGTTGTTCCTACTAAATCCACGGTCTCGTGTATATATCTCGCTGCTAAATCAAGTTTCATTTAATCTTTTTTTATACAATTTATCGATTATTGTCTTTAAGTATTTTCAAAGACATCAGGAACATTACGAAAACCAACGGGTTAAATATCTCCGTAAGGATTGAAATAGCTGAAATTTGTAAATAGCACCTCGTCATAACAAAAGCGGCTGAAATGATAAAAAGAATGCATGTACAGTTGCCATACCTTTCCATATGTGTAGTCGTCGTCTGAGCTATCAAAGATATCAAAGAGGCCGTCTGCGTTCACGGTCTCCATCAGTAATGTGACGATTATGGCGACGTAGCATCCCCATGCAAAATATCTGCCGGCGGCTGACTTGACGTTAGCTGGTAACATTGTGGTGCGGTTTTAGCCTCAGGCACAATGGTGGAACAGGAAGACAATGGATTCTGGAGAAGATAAATTGGCGCCTCGGACCCGATATCACCAGTTCCCGCCTCTGGATGTATTCGGCTGCTCGGATTTAGAAGTCCTGACGAAGATTGGGGAATGCCGTGAGATATCGTCG
>OZ012700.1:5242846-5357846 GCA_963942565.1 Maea johnstoni | reverse complement strand
GCAATTAGTGATGGGTTTGGCAAAAAATTGTGCCAGATTGTCTGGACTACCATGAATACCTCACATTGTACTCTTTAATGCATAAGGATTCTATGGGAAAAGATGCCTCTATGCCTAAGTAAGTTTGCGCCCTCTGGAGGGGTTAATAGAAACACATTAGACCAGTAGGCCTTTAGGACGTAGGGCTTGCATTACATTTAATTTGAGTTGGTGGGTAGGAAATAATTTTCCTTATTGCAAGGGAATTAGGTTGTGGCAATCTCTTGGAGGAAATTGCAACACCCTTGAATAGGTTAGTAGTTAGTTAATCGATCGATCAATCAATCAATCAATCAGTCAGTCAGTCAGTCCGACAGTACGTAAGTCAATCAGTTAGTCAATCAGCCAGCCAATCAATCAATCAATCAATCAACCAACTGGTCATACAGTCAATCAATCAATCAATCAATCAATCAATCAATCAGTCAATCGGACAAGCAGTATGCACACTTATGAAAAGAAATAGCTAGACAAACAAATAAACAAAATAATAAAGTATCAAACAGACGTCACACGCAGACAATCAACCAATCAAAACACCCAAACGAATCAAATTAAGGATATAACCAGAGACTGAGAGCTAGGAGCTGTGAGCTGACATCTGCTGCTACATAACGTCCCGTGCTCCAGTTTCCCGTGACCTTCAAAGTCAAAGTCATAAAAAAGGCATAAAACACAACCTGTGCTGAGGCGCAATGGCGGGCATCGTCTATGTGGCGTCCTGTATACGTCTACATGTATATAGGTAGCATTACGAAACGACCTGGATATGACTGCGTTACATTAAGTCTTTATGGTACCAAGAAAGCCATTTCAAGGATTATATCCTCATTTTGTCGAGTTTTCGCAACATATCTGGCGGGGAAATATTTTCATCTAAAATGCTCGAGACACGAGGTAGGATGCAATGGATAACTAGTGAACTAGTGCACAATGAAACCATACAGGCCAGGCAAAAGTGTTCAGCATATGCCGGGCTTCATTATATGGAGGAGCTTATAAGAAAGTGCTATGTGTTTGGTCACATTTTAGTGTTCATCTTACGCGAAGTGTTTACTGTATCCACTGAATATATATTTTACACGCAGACGTTCTGACACTTCTAACAAAACCCAGACATAGCCCTAGATGTCACGGTTTGATCGTTCTGTGAAACAGTAGCCTAGCTACTAGGCTTAACTGTGTTTTACATATTCCATATATCAATGTATGCCTGCACCTATACTACAAAGAGACTTGTGGCCTACGGTAGGCCATTTAGTTCGCACAATTGCCACGCGAAGGGGATTATAATGGTAGTTAATTTCCAAATACCTTCCTGGTATACCGCAGTGTCATCTATCCACTAGGGATGACATTTGAATATGGCCTGGGAAGCAGGCTAGTGAAACTGAAGAAAGTCACTCCATCGTCTTGCCGTGCACATTTGCACGTTTGGCAAGTAGTAGCATTTTCTGACTGACTGGGAATTCACGTTAATCCTGAGGCAATTATAGCATTTCGGCAAGTCGTCGAACTATCCACATTAATCATGCGATACTCAAATTGATATTGCAGTACGCCTTGTAATTCAATACTACTACTACTACTACTACTACTACTACTACTACTACTACTACTACTACTACTACTTAATTTCTCTATTTGACATATCAAGCCTGGAAATGTCAGGCCATGGCATATGTGTGCTACAGGTGAACATGACACGATGAAATGTATAACTATGAACAAGCGTCATACATACTTCGTCTATTGCCCTTATCTCTGATCTAGTAACCTTGACGTAATTGCTATGGTTATAACACACACACACACACACACACACAACCCTGTAATTCTGATTTGTGAGATCGTTCTCTATCTTTCCCATTATAATCCAACATTTTTATTTAGGCGTCTTTTGAGCTGATATTACCTTACGGAACCCTAACACTAAACCTAGCTCTAATCAGACTGACGACAAGAAATAATTGTAAAAATATTGTGATATCGATCTCCCAACGCAACCATGCTTCAGTGACCACTATCCCTTTGATTTTGGAGATGATCTTACAACTACGTACACACACAAACACACAAACACACACACACACACACACACACACACACACACACGCTCTCATACTGGCAAGCAAGTCTAAATATAGATACCATGTAAAGGTCACCTTCGGAAAAAAAGTACAATTGGCTTCAACTAAACTTAACCTACACCTTTACTAAGTCATGCAGGAGAGAGAGAGAGAGAGAGAGAGAGAGAGAGAGAGAGAGAGAGAGAGAGAGAGAGAGAGAGAGAGATTTGCAATTAAAGGGAATACAGAGAAAGAGAAACAACTCATCAAAAATGTTATCTAAGAATAACAATATAGAGAAAAACTAATTATTTCTGATTTAAAGAAATTTCATACCACTATCTTTATATTTTACTTCTTTTAGGGTGATGGGTTAGATGGGTACGTGTGCAATACATATTGATAAATAAAACAAAACCGAACAGTTCTTAAACTAATTCCTCTGTACCTAATGTCGCGATACAAAAGCTAGGGCGCTTGTAGTCACACACACACACACACACACACACACACACACATCTTGGTCATCTATTCCCCTGGTGGTATAGGTATGAATTAGATTGGCCACTATGACCACCTAGACTATTTGGTGCCTGGTTATTTAAAGATATGACAGAAACAATACATATAGCAAATCTCAATGGTATTCTGATGAGGAATACACTTTGCACCACAAAAATATATCTTCCGACTAGCGTGTACTATTTTTAGGGGGAAAACATGAAAAACAACAAAATAAAAACATTAAAAAACATAGTCTTTTTTAAACATAGCTCCTATTCACTAGTAATAACCGGAATTATCGCAGATGTACAGGTAAGATTAACATGGAGAGGGGGGGGGGGCAACACATTATTTTTTCAATTCATCATTATTCAAATAGTTCTTACGAATTATTTGGTGAAAATGAGAAAAAAGGTGCATTTCATAACTGTGTGGTTTCAGAACCTTTGAGGAAAGTCAAAAGTGGGAATACTGTGATAGCCCTCAGAAGTACCTTTAGCCACAACTCTGTCAATTTCCAAGCCAGTTTGTCAATAATGATAGCCAAAATGCATGTTTGAAGAGACCATGTTTTGACAAAGTTCAATACTAGTATTAAGAAAAGGGTCAAACACATCACCTGTTTGTGTGCAAGCCTATGGGAGCCTCTGTATTAGTTTGTCTCTCAGTTTCCTTATAGTGATGACCTAGACACACAGTCGGTGTGATCTTTTAGGAACATGGTGCAGGCTTTAAAATGTGTAAAAATCTCAAAATAACCCTATATCCACTATTTAATCCCATAAGTCACCTTAGGGTAGCTTATAGGGTTAATTCTGAAACTCAGCTTTCCTCTGCTCTAATCAATGTGTTAGTAAGCCTACACCACTTTAACTCTTGTGCTGATATTGGGCCAATACAAAATGATGCAAAACACCTGAAATCATAACTGATACCCTGGCATATGATACTCCTCTGAGAGGACTCAGCGAGAGCGTTCCTATGAATACCAACATGATAGGGTTTAGATGGTTTCCAAATAATCGTTGCGTCCTTGTCTTTTGGACGAAAGTAGCCTAAGCATTGGAAGAATTAACACACACCATTCAATTTACTGGTGCTAGTGATGGATTTCTGCACCAAATAACTTGTGGACGGCTCCTACAGATTGTGTTCTGCTTTAACGAGGTTTCTTGACACACGTGACCCATGTGGATGATTAAAGTACCACTGTGATGATCAACCATGATTGTTAACACAAATGTCTGTATGACACATGGGAAATACTATCCATTTCTATTGGTTCCTGCAGAGAGAAAATCTGTAGAATATCACTGATCTCAAAAACCTACATTTAACGTGTAAAATAAGGAGCAGTGCTCTAGGCCAACTGGAAGCATGTGAAATGTTGCCATTGACTTCAAGTTAGTTGGTATTTTCCCCCGGGTATCCCAGGTTCCTCCAGCACTCAACGGTTGCTTCTCACTAGGCTAAGGCTAAGCTAAAAAATGAAGTTAAAGAAGATTTTAAAAATGCAAAAGTTGGCAACTAGCAATTCATGTCAGATAGAGAATATGATAGTTAAGGAGGGTCCAATGGATTTGAAATTTGAAGAATTTGACCCGGGCAGGCGAGAAAGTTGGCAGTGACTTGGGATAATTTATACTAGTAAGTTGCATTACTGGTTATCTCCGGTAACTCCAGTTTCCACCACCACTTTTAACTGGATAGTTACGATTTAGCCTGAATTGGCAGAAAAAAATGTGACGATAAACAAAACTCAGTCTACATGAGTTATATCCCATATCACTGTCCGGCAAAAATCTGTCCTGTTAAGGAAAGGCCTAAGTCTGAATTCCAAGTGGCTTATTTCTGGTCCAAAGTCGAAAGTCTATAATCAGTTCATAATGTAGTGATCACTATTGTATACTTATGTATAAGTTCAGTCGAAACTTTATTAAGGATGTGGGTTACCTACTCAAATAGGGAATGCAATCTTATATGCAAACACATTCTTTTTAATTACTAACAAGAAAATTCACCAGACAAAGTAAATAACGATTTCTAATTGCAATGGTTGTGATTCAATTGGAACATAGGACTCGTTCATTTTGACTTTTTAAAAGAATGCAAGCTACCAGTTTAAAATCAGCGAGAACAATTTGATAAGCGAACCAATTGCTATGCAGCCAGCAAATATTTGATACAGATATATTAAGCAGAACATTATCAACAACTCTCTTTCAAATATTGTGTACAATCATCTTCAATTCCGAAGTTATCATCAACAGTATCGTAAATCCAGACGACAATTTCTAAATGAACTCCCTAGGCCTTAATAAGTTTGCGCAAAACAAGGAGATTCACCATGCTTTAACTCAATAGCAGATTGATTTTTATGACAAAGACCGTCGTGGATTATGATGCATCACAGAAAGATGTCCTGTCGCAATTTCATACACTACCCATTTAGTTCTCTGATTGGTTGAATACCGTACACAAGTATATAATTCCCTGATCCACTTCAAAAATTAGAATGATACGTACTTTTGGCTCTAGTCACAATGTACACTATATTCGTGGGATCCTCGACATATAGCCCATGTGGATGATTAAAGTAACATAGTGATGAACAACCATGATTGTTAACACAAATGTCTGTATGACACATAGGGCATATTATATGTTGATTCCTGATAGATTTTAGAGTTTGTCAGAAAATACCTTTCAATTCGATTTGCGTTTTTGTTCATCTCCATCTTTTCTTCAATAATGTTAGGGCTTTAGCCCCCTATACCACATATATAGTTAAATAGATTTTTCAAATAGGGATCATGTTACAGGAGAACCAACACACTGTTTCCGGGAAATCTATATGTATTGAGTAAAAAGATAAGTAGATTTTAAGGCAAACTGAAAAAAATAACAGAAATAAATCTAGAAAATGTACTTTCGAAAAATAAACTATCCATGTTCAGAAGGGGAACTGCAATGCTAGAATGAGGGCTACCTGGATTACATTAAGTATTTTCCTATGCTTGTTATTTCACCTCTGGACAAATGACTATAGTCTGTCTGGCAATCCCTTTTTCCATTTTTTTGTGACAAAACGTTCGAGTTTGCCATCTAAACCTCTTTGGAGCACTACTAAGTCATTAGCAGTTACCTTACTGCTAATGACTAATAGTTGCACCAACAGCCTGCTTAGAGGCTATTAACTGGCTAAGATAGCCGCCCCCAGTGCCTCTATTTTGTGTCTATTGGGAGGTGTTTAAACAGCAATATACTTCTTGTATGAAGGTTGGCACTGGTGGGAACTTGGTTTTAAGTAGAGAATACCATAAGAAACTATTTGGGCCTCTGTTTTATACATGGTGGAATTGTCCTTTAAAGAAGGTTTGACATTCAGCAATTTACATGTATAACACAAATGGGTGTAATGCATTTTTCTTGAAAACTCAATCTCATTCCATTGTGCTCGATCACAATAATCAGGTACGAGCTTATGAGTCCTGTATTTAGGACTAAGCGATCTAAAAATACTGTTTTTCCGTCGTTGTGAGCTCGATCCCACCAGGCCCCTTTAATCGTATTGTTATCTCAGAAAGGCATAATATCCATCTCAAAGGAATGCTGATCTCACGAGTTCCGAAATGTGTGCTTATCAAAATAAATTAAAACAAGAAGAATATTGATAATGATAACAAGCTAGGCAGTTTGGGTGAGGTCTCAGATACTCACTTAGTGCACTCCAGAGCGAGCGACGCTGCCTCAGCTGCTGATTATGGGAGGGGTAGGGGCCAGGGCGGCACTGCCATATTCTGGGACAAGAGCATGTCTAGTGTGTCTATTGTTCCAAACGATGTGTTCGACCGCGCGTGCGGGATTAGGGTCCAGAATTCGGCCGGGGGTGTGTGCTATTTCTGGTGTGTGTATCTGCCTGCTTTTGGATCTAGTGAATCCTTAGAAGTTGCCCTCGACGAATTGTCCGAAGTCGTGGAGGGCAGAGATCCTGGTGCCAGGGTATGTATTATGGGTGACTTCAACGGGGATATTGGGAGGCAGGTAGGGGCCCGCGGTTGTCGTGCCCCGACTGTGAGAGGTCTGGCGGTACGACAATTTATGGTCAGGAAGGGCCTGGTGGCTGCGAACATGGCGGCACTAGCGCGAGGCCCTGTAGACACTTTCGAGGGCCCTTTGAGCGCGTCTACCCTCGACTACATTATGCTTTCGGCCGAACTAGAGCACATAATTCAGGAGTGTTGGGTTTCGGAGGGAGACGCACTTAACGTATCGGATCACTCCTCCGTGCATGTTAAACTTGATTTCGGAGCCATCCCTGTCCGGCAGGAAATCCCAAAGATTGCGCCCGGCGTTAGATGGGATAAGCTGAGTTGCGATGACAGAGTTAGCAAGTATGCTAATGTTATAGGTCCAGAGCTCGATAGGCTGTCAGCTAGTTTAGCAGGCGATGTGACCGACGGCAGACTGATTGATAATGTGCTATCACGAGCAACCAGGTGCATACTTGAGGCGTCTAAGCGCCTACCGAAGTCTAAGTTCAGAAAGCACCTCAGACCTTATTGGAACGAGGATCTAGGGCGCTTAAAGAGGGCAAAGGTTAGGTGTTACAGGGTTTGGGTCCAGCAGGGTAGGCCCCGTGATGGTGAGAATCCATTCTTCATCGCGTATAAGGCGACGAAGAAGGAATTCTCACACTTGCTTAGGAGCCTTAGTATCGAGTATGAGAATGCGGAGATACTGAAGGCTACGAGGTTGGCGGAAGTTGATCGCAACAACTTCTGGCGTTTGGTCAAGAAGGCCAGGGGGTCTAAAGGTGTAGACTCCATCTCGATACGTAACGTAGAGGGTAAGGTCGTGTACGAGTCCGAAGATGTCTTGCATGTCTGGAAGTCGCATTTCGAGCGGCTGGGTACTCCAAAGGTTGCCGCGGAGTTTGATCAGGCGCATTTCGAGCATGTAACAAAACAGGTACAACTGTATAACTGTAGCGCTGATATAGATGATTTTTTGTTAGACCCCTTCACAGCTGCGGAGGTGGCGTCCGCATTGAAGAAACTAAACAAAGGTAAGGCTTGTGGGTTTGATGGGGTGTCGGCTGAGCACCTTTGCTATGGTGGTCGGGCCATGCTCAGGTTTCTATGTTCGTTCTACAACTCTGTAAGGGATCTTGAGTACATCCCCAAGGGGTTCCGGGTAGGGGTGCAGGTACCCTTACACAAGGGTAAGGATGCCTGCCCCTTAGATCCGAATAGCTACCGTGGAATCACGCTCCAGTCCACGTTTAACAAACTATTTGAGGTTCTCATTTGGCGTAGACTGGAAGGTTGGTGGGGTAGGGTTGGGGCGGTTTCGGGTCTGCAAAGTGCTTGCAAGAGGGGGATGTCCTGTCTTAACACGGCGTTTGTCATGAGGGAGTCAGTGGCTACGTCAAGGGAGGAGCATGGGCTCGTCTATGCTGCCTACTTTGACGTGGCGAAAGCCTTTGATTCGTGCTGGATTGATGGGCTTTTCTATCAGCTGTGGGAGGTTGGGGTGAGGGCGCGGACATGGCGTGTCCTCTATCGCTGTTATCTTGATTTCTGGTGCGTGGCAAAGGTTCAGGGGCATGTATCTGGGTGGTACCAACTTAAGTGTGGTATTCATCAGGGCGGATACATGTCCCTGATCAAGTATACGCTTTTTATCGACTCTCTCATCGTAATTTTGAGAGAGTCGGGTCTCTGTTGTAGCATTGGACGTATCCCGAGTTCCCCGGTCGGATACGCGGACGACCTGGCCGCATGTTGCATATCTGAACGTAAGCTTGATGGGGCTCTTAAGGTCGTTTACCAGCATGGGTGTAAGTGGCGCTACACATATAATGCTAAGAAGAGCGGAATTATGGTGTACGGGGAGACGCCCAGGGCCAACAAGCATAACTCTGAGGTGCGTGTCTTTAAGTTAGGGAGTGATCGGGTTAGAGAGCGCACGTCGTACGATCACGTAGGCGTCACTGCTTGCCTCTTCGATGAGGATATTTCGGGGATCACAGGCAGGCTGTCCAAGGCCAGACGGGCTCTGAACGCCATATCTGGCCTCGGCATCCGTAGAAATGGGCTGTCTGTATATACGTGCGATGTGATATTCTGGTCAATTATTGTCCCCATAGCCCTCTTTGGCTGCGAGGTTTGGATCCTGAACGACAAGGCAGTGGTGGCAGTTGAGGCCTTCCAGGTTTACGCGGGAAAGAGAGTTCAAAGGCTCTTCCGCAGGTCTCCTAACGTGTGTGCTTTTTTCGGTCTAGGTTGGATAAGATTAGAGAGATTGATCGAAATCAAAAAACTGATGTTCGTGAGATCTATTCTGGTCCTTAATGTCGATGACCCCTCGAGGGATATTTTTTGCAGGAGGCTCGAAGACTTCCTAGCAGACCGTGTTTTTAGTCGTGGCAATGCTTACGACAGCATTGTCTTTGACCTCCTGAAGACAGCGGATACTTTCGGAGTCTTAGATGAGATCGTCAATATGGTTCGTCAGGGTCATTTCTGGCCCAAGGGTATGTGGCGCAAGAAGTTGTGGGAACGGGCCCGGGCCCTGGATGTGGGATTTTGGCGCTTGGAAGTACGATCCTACCGGAACCTGGATCTGTTGTCGGGGATTTGTGACCACCCGTGTTACCTTGTTTGGTGGAAAATTTCGAACTCTGACCATGGTATGATGAGGTGCTGCGAGACCATGGTGAAATTACTTGCCCATTCTAGCCTACTTAGGGTAGATGATGTGCGCTTGAAGGGGCGCCCCCTGTCGGCTAGATTTTGTACTTTCTGTCAGTTAGCTGCCCCAGAAGATGCTAGGCACTTTGTTATGGAGTGTCCTAGATGGCAGTTGCTGAGAAATTTGCTTTTTGGTGAGATTACGAGTATTGAAGATGGCAGTGGGCAGGCAATTCTGGACGCCCAGTGTGATGTTTTGATGGTCCTCCTGGGCAAAACTGTGGAGGGGTTCTCTCCGGAGCAAATGCACAAGGTATGGTGCATTTCCGCCAGGAACATCTCTAAGATGTATATAGAGAGAATCAGAGAAGGTATAGGGTAATTTGTTGTATTACCTAGGGACAGATTTTTCGGGTGCTGACCATTGCTTGTTTAAAGGATTTTCTCTCAGTACTGTGTCCTATTATAGAGTGAGATGCACCATATGGTTCCTCCTATAGTTGCTTTCATGTAGAAGTCCAGACTTTATCTGGCAGTGTAACTGGCTGGTCTAAGTTCCTATGAGTCCACCTTAAGTCGGCTCTGTGTGACCACCTTAAGCAACCTACAGTTGCCCTATCCGTAATTGTAAATGTCAGTTCTTGTTGCTAATCCCTAGCCTCACGTTTATAGAGGTATGGATTTATCTTTTGTATTATGCTACTTTTTCTTTTTTCCCTACTTGTTCTTTTGTCGATTATTATGATTCTCCATGTATTGTGTTTTTTGCGCCGATGCGCGGTCAATAAATATACATACATTGAAACACTAAGATTTTATGACAGGCAAAACATCAAGCTAACAAGACTGATCCTTATTGTAATATAACATGAAATATCTTTATGATGTGCTTTTTAAACACATTGAATTATTCAGTGAATTACAACAAAATACTTCCTGATGCTCCATGTGATTTATTTAGATTCATAGAATGCATTCACATAGCCCTTTCTTCACAATGAATAGCCGATATTGCAATGGCTATATTAAACATTATCTTACCTATATAACAATCATAACACTATGATATAGTAAACATCCACGAGGAACCTCATCAAAATCTTAAAATCATTAACTTAGGTCTAGGATTGAAATAGTTTCGAATATTATGGCTATAGTGACAGTGGTATAAATGCGAACATATTTATTGGAATGAGTATGATACAATGGTTCACACTTTACATGGTCAAAAACTTATTCCTTGGTGGCAAATTTATTAGACAGAACACAAGATTAATCTTTGATTTAAAAATCAAATGTGAAATCCAAAATTCCAATTGGTTAATTGTTTTGATTGATTTTGAGGAAACCTTTGATTCAATATCTTGAGATTTCATCCTAGAAACTATAAACAATTACATTTCAGTGCAGAAACAATAAAACCAGTACGCTATTTACAAACTAACTCAAATTCAACAATAATTTACAGATATCTCAGGATTGAGAAACCTTTGGTTCTGATATTGTTTATCTACACAAAGGAATACGAAAATGCACTCCTAGAATAGGTCCATTCATCTCTTTATGGTTATAAAAGACTGGTATGACATTAAAGGTTGTTCAATTATATTCATGATTCATCTTTGACAACAGAGGTTCAAAATAAATGGGCAACAATAATGAATGACAAGATACCAATTCATAACGTTGAAAAGGAATCTAAGATATCAAATAACATGTTAGAGGGTTCGTACGTTGAATATTTATTCAGTTTAAACTATGACATAACAGAATCGTAAAGAATCACAAATTACATGCCATGGAATTGAGAGATGATGACACCTGTTTTTTGTAATGCACCTCGAGAAACAACATGTAATCTATGCATTCGATGCCCTAGAGCAAGTGCATCATGGTGCAAAATATATATATAGTTGCGTGACAAAACCTATAGCAGTATAAACGTTTCTGACATAGACAAAATCTATTGTAGGAAAAACAAAATTGGCAAAAAAGTCATTTACAATATTAGACGGAATGATAGACAGTCTAACATTAATGCCGTAAAAGGGTTTAGTACCATCAACTATTTTCGGGAGGATATAGAGATAGAATATAGAGTTTTATGCAAATATGGGTATATGTATAAGAGGAGCTCAAAAACTCGTATAACTTACATCATTTCCTGAGATATGTCTTGTGAATCATCTACAGAATTATTGATAATGTAAATATATATCATTTATGAAATATATGCTTTATGTTCTCTGTTTATAAAAAGGAGCAAACAAAAAAACAGCGATTTGAGAAGTTAAAAAAAGATTAACATGTAGGTAAATAAACAAACAGATTTTTAATGATGACATAAGAAAATGTGAATTCCCTAGTGATATTCTATATTTACTAATGAAATTGCCTTTTATCACAGCAGTCTTAAATTCCAATACTAAAGAAATTGCAAAACGTGTACTTATGACAATAGTCAATTGCCTTAATCCTATTCAATTATAGAGATCAATTGTGGGATACTTGCTGATCCTCAGTGCGTTTAACAATGCTTTGGATATCATCAAATCGACAAGCTGTTGAACTCAAACCCATTGTAAATCATAAATGTATTGAAAAGTCGGATCCGTTGCATTATATATGATTATTTCTGTAGGAATGAATAATGGTGTTCAACTGCTTCCATGTACATCAGACCATTGTCCACTGCTTCAGTAATATTTGGTAGGTGGAGGTTAGTTGGCAATGGCAAATCGATTGTAAGTGGGTTTAACAATGCTTCAAATATCAAGAAATCAGCGATCTTTTGGAAGTTGGACTTATTGTAGTATGGGAGAATGTCATCTCTTTCTTGCAACTGATTGATCATTTCCTGATGATAAAAATCAATATGTGATTGCCACATTGATTTATGGGTTTCAATATCAGCAGAAACTGGAAGCGAAAATACTAGAAAATAAGCCATATCCAAGTGTGGAACATGGATTGAAGCACACTCCCAGTCAAATAGGCATGTCTCCAGTTCGCCCTTGTGTGGATTGCGTCGAAAGCAAAGGTTTCCTGAAAAAAAGAGATGTTTGTATTAAATAAACATATGTTTACAGAACATAATATCAAGATCTCACAATTTTTAAATCTCGACGCAGTCTCAAAACATTTTCATAAGTTGGCCTACCCTTAATTCATGTCTCCTATCGCTATGAGAATATCTTTTGCAGAAAATAACATTTAATCTTAAGAGTAAGACATGCAGCTATCTTACTTAGGTGATATTTATCTGCTTCAAATTTGCTATTAGAAGATTCCCATCCGAATATGTGTGGGCACATATTATCAGAATGTACATTTGCACTCCACAAGCCACACCTAAAATAATTATATTTACCTATTCTCCTCAAGTTAGGAAAAGTTACTTTTACTGGTTGATTTGACTTTGATGATTTTTGCATAATCTTACATAAGTTGCATTTAGTTCGTATGTGTTGCTTTAGGTTTATTTCCACATATTTTAATTTATCATTTTGTAATATCAACTTTTGCAGTAAATAAACACACATTAAATCATATTGAAGACATTTGACATAAATGTTAAATTTACCTGGGTGTGGATCGTAATGGACAAGTGTAAGTGGCTGCTGGTTGATTTCTTTATAGACTTGATCAAAATTCTCCACAAAGTTCTCCACTAATTGTTTTCTCTTAGAAGTGACAATAGTTGGAAATGACTTTGCTACCTCCCCTAAAGATCTCAACAGGAAAGGTTTGGACTTTGGCTTTTTATCTGTTGCATTCAGTATCACTTCTCCCAGAGAGCCTTGCTCTATCAGTTCTTCAGTTTTGCCCAGAAAGCAAGCATGTATCGCAGCCATATCTCTCAAAACCTTTAAAAAGAAAAACAGGATATACATTGGTTATGTAATCTTGCAGTGATTAAAAGAAACAAAATCATTACCTAACGAAATGGAAGAAGAGAGTGTTTCAAGGTTTAAAAGTAGTCCTCCTTTGTTGCTGTAACCTAACTTTAATAAGACATAACAACATTTTTAAAAGTCAATTTTAGCAATCTGCGAAGCCGAAGCTGCGGTAGACCAATACCGTATATTCAGAAAAGATTGCTTTGGTTTAATTTTTGCGTTTTTTAGCTTTAAGCCTTGGACGCAAAATTAAAATTCGCAATGACTAGTGCTCAATTTAAGCTGGCACTCTATGTTGCGGCCAATTCGCAAAGTCAAAAAAACGCAAAAATAGATTTTCTGTAAATTCGCAATATTTACTCTACACAGTCTTTTGTGAATCTATAGTATTCGTGACTTACTTTGAAGCAAAGGTCAAATGTCCGATAATCAGGCAACCTTAAAGTAGCTTATGAAACATATCTCGATTACAAAATTCTCAATTACATAACTGAATAGGAAACAATATGTATATTCTAAAAGATGTAGACAATACCTTGAACCTCATTTCCTGTGTCCAATATTTCGATCCCATCACACTTAAGTTTGAGAAAGAGGCTGAATCAAAGTACTCCATGGCAATAAGATAAACTCCCCTTGCAGAGTCTTCCTCAGTGTAATATACCTCTGGCATAATCTGAGCCAATCTGTCATCCGACATTGACCTACAATTGGAAACATATTATGTTATATATATATATATATATATATATATATATATATATATATATATATATATATATATATATATATATATATATATATATATATATATTTATATATATATATATATATATATATATTCATATATACATACATACATACATACATGCATATATATATATATAATACATATATATATATATGTATATATATATATATATGTATATATATATATATATATATATATATATATATATATATATATATATATATATATATATATATATATATATATATATATATATATATATGTATATATATATATATATATATATATATATATATATATATGTATATATATATATATATATATATATATATATAAATAGTTATACAAAGAGAGAGAGAGAGAGAGAGAGAGAGAGAGAGAGAGAGAGAGTATATTAAGTATATCTTTAGTATATAATAATTTAAGAGTGCTTCACTGTGGTGGTGGTACATGTAGAATCACAGACCAAAAGCTCAGCAACTAAAACGGATGCTGTGTACTGATCTACTCATAGAAGGTTTCAATGCCCCCGAAATTGACTTGTTAAGGCGTAACTGTTAAAAGGATGTAGACAGTATTTTAAAGAGAATCCTAATTTATTTCATTTTTTTCTCCAAATTACAGACAAATGTACCTATATGACAATTTTGGTACTTTTGCACATACTCTTACAACGGCCCAAAACATGATGCTTTGCCCTTTGACCAAACTGTCTGTTTTAGGGTTAGAGTTTGCAGATTTTTGTGGCCATTGAGAAATGCAAATTAGATGGTCAAACTTTATTTGAAATCAGCACCCAGAAATTAATCATAAACAGTTGTCTACGCCTTTTTATCACAAAATCCCCAATTACCACTAAATAAGGCCTTTTCTTCACATTTGGAACCTATTTATTTAAGTATTGACGCTAAGCTAGAACCTCTGTTCGTGAACAATATCACATGATAGGCTAAGGGGGGACACATAGTACCAAATAGTCATCTTCCTCTATGTGATGATAATATTGTATAATGTGATATGTATGCTCATTTATAACATGTATCCATTTTCTGTGATTAACAGTTAAAATCAGGCACTGAGTCACTTTGGCCAATGTGCCAAAGGTTTAAAGAATGTGTTTAAATTGCTAATTCAGTCAGTACCTACTACAAGCCCAGAACTCATTGCAATGTTGAATATCTGGCGTAGATAGCTTTTGAAATAAATTTAATTTGATTTTAGAATTCTGCTTGTCAGTAAGTCTTGCTTGGGAAAAGTGTAAGTAGCCAGTCGTTTTTGAAGGAAGAAATTGAAGTACTAGTACTCATTAAAAGCCATCGTCTAAAGCTCCAAGTCGCGAAGTATAGATTCTATTTACGGTATCATCTGATGATACCCTTTTTTGTTTTATTGTTATTGGATTGATAAGCGATAAACAAAAAAGGTTTTACAGACAAAGAAATCCAAAAGTATTAGACTTATAGTTGACTGATTTGGAAGAACAATGTGCTGGATATATTTATTGGTTTTACCCATTTACTGTAAATTTGGAAAAGAGTGAGTTAGTTTAATTTTTACGTTTTTAGCGTTTAGCCTCGGACGCAAAATTAAAATTCGCAATGATTAGTGCTGCCACTTTAAGTGTATTACTGCCACTCCATGCTGCGGCCAATTCGCAATGTTAAAACACGCAAAAATCGATTATCTGTAAATTCGCAAAATTTACTCTACACAATCTTTTGTGAATCTACAATAATCGAATAGGGTAGCGTTCTTAGCTTGTTCATGAAATGCAATAATTGTGTCTGGGCCCAAGCTTTAGCAATAAATGTTATGCTAGCTACTTATTAAGATATGGTTTACCAACCTCTGCATTAGCCGAACTTCCGCTGTGTGACTATTCTCTATTCCCCAGATAATTGGGAGGTATTTCATGGAAGCTTCTACAAAGTCTTGTCCTCTGTGTCGAAAACACTCTGAAAAATTCTCATTGACCTCTTGACCTGTGACCTTTATCTTAAGAGTGACCGTGACAACACGACTCTCTTTTGAGGCTTTGTGGCACTCTTCATGGGTACTAAGAACGCCATCTTGGACATCTGATTTCACATGGCCATTCAGTTCAAATCCATATATCCCTTTCAGTGGTTGATCGATGGTGGTATCCAAATCAAGTACGTTTGTGATGACTCCGCCAGAGCTGTCTAGTGGCACCTGCCTCCATGATGCCAACTCCATATTCAACTTGGTGGCTATTCTCCCAAAGAACTTGCCATCAAGATCTTGCATGTGGAGCCCCTTTTGTGCCATTTGTAACGATTTCCTGAAAGAAAGTAGGGATTATATTTTGTGATAGATAATAGTAACCTATGATATTACTAATCTTAATCACCATAGTTTGTAGTTAGGGGTTAGAAATTCATAGTTCTTTGACGTTCATAATTCATAACCTTTGTATTGCATGGTAATAGCCGATTCTTTTTTCATAAATGGATGATGTATACACACACACATATATATATATATATATAATATGTATATATATTATATATATATATATATATATGTATATATATATATATATATATATATATATATATATATATATATATATATATATATATATTTATATATATATATATATATATATATATATATATATATATATATATATATATATATATATAAATATATATATATATATATATATATATATATATATATATATATATATATATATATATATATATATATACACATATATATGTATATGTATATATATAAATATATATGTATATATATATATATATATATATATATATATATATATATATATATATAAATATATATATATATATATATATATATATATATATATATATATATATATATATATATATATATATATATATATATATATATATATATATATATATTTATATACATATATACATATGTATACATATATATATATATATATATATATATATATATATATATATATATATATATATATATATATATATATATATATATATATTTATATTTATATATAAAATTGATATTTATATTGATATTGATATTGGGTGTAAAACATTTGGGGGTAAAATACAGAGTAAAAGATGCATGGTGTTTTCAAACGGAGCTCCTATGCACAATCATGTACCGGGGACCATCATATTTAATAAAATATGGAAAAGGTCAATACGTTACAATTTATGAACATTTGTTCTTGAATTTGTGTCAGAAATGAGAGAAAAATGTGTATTTTCAACCTCTATATTTCATAACTTTATAAACAGCCAAAATTGAAACAAAAATGTAGTGTTCTACATTGTATAATACTCTTAGCTATCTATATATCAAATGTCATGCAAATCCGTTACCATTTTATAACCAAAAATGCTTGTTTGAAACCACCATATTTTGATGGAATTCAATGTGGAATGAGAGCCACTGTCTTTGTGCTAGCCTATGGGAGGTTCGGAGATATTCTGTCTCTGACTCTGCTCAGTGATTCCCGAGACAGTCACAGTTTAAAACATGTCAAGATCTCAAAATGATCCTATATTCCCATATCAACTCCATATAAGTCGCCTTGATATTAGTCAAGTAGTGAATTCTCATACGTTACCTTGTCGTTCGGGTACACAGTTTACCTATATCCAAAAGAATGAGTGACGCCGCCCCTGAAAGTTGCCCTTTTCTACCGTATCCGAGTCTTAAGCCTTTCCTCTCGTGTGCCGTATCAATGTCCAAAGATCAAACTTCTGTTTATAAAATCGAACTAGTATTTACCGCAGGCCAATGTTAGAACTTAGCTGGCCTTCAAGCATTATCTACGGCGGCCGACCTAAATGATCTAACAAACACTTGACTGAGATATCTTGACCCATTAATACTTTAAAAGTTCCTCTATTACTTATCGCCTGTATCTACAATACGTTTGACAATAACTTTGAAATTGAGAAAGATTTTATGATATACATAGGAGAATTGTAGTTCACCTTTCCCAATAAAATATTTTCCTAGTTTTGCTTTTGCCTGCGATAATTGCCATCAACATTGTGTGGGTTCTTTTGGCTGCTGTGAGCATTAGAGGGTTAATACGCCCTACACTAATCAGTTTACTTTTTGATATCAGCAATTATAGCAGATAAGCCTTTATGTACCTTTGCGAGAACACAGCGTGCAAGTCAGACCATGGAAAGTTTCAAAACCAGTGTGGTGTGGTACCGGTTCAGGCCCATAGATGGCATTATATATCTTCATATCTCTAATGAATTCCAGGTGAGATAAATGTAAACTATATTGTCCATTTACACTCAGACCACCTTGACAACTTAGTGTCTGGTAACAGAAAGAACTTGAAGACAGAAAAGAGATTATACACGTTTACACTTACAGAACAAACTCCTAACAACGAAAGTGTTGATCCGGATGAATGTGAAATAGTGTCTTAACCATTTTCTTCTAGAAACCCCCATGCAAGAAGCGCTCAATCTACACTGTTGTTCTCTCTCTCTCTCTCTCTCTCTCTCTCTCTCTCTCTCTCTCTCTCTCTCTCTCTCTCTCTCTGACCCTCATAGTTACCAATGACCTAAAGTCCAACTGGACCACACATTAAAGAGCTAGGTGAGGGTATCAGCTGATAATGACACCTACGATTATGCCTAGTAATAGGAGGCAAAAGGGCAATATTTGACAAAATGTGGAATACAGTACTCGACTATTTTAGTACTAACAATACCTAGACGTATACATCATCTTAATGTGTATATAATTGTATCAGGTTGCTTAGTTTTATATCCATATCTTATCTAAAGGTTTCTTCATCAACCATAATGTACTTTATATTGGTATCTTTAAAAACAATGGGTCATTTGATGTCTCCAAGGTTTCTAGGTTCTTCCTATACACGTCTTACAAATATTATATTCTTCGTATTGTATTATATAAATTCGAAATCCTTCCACAACTAATATTGAATATATCTTCTTCTAAAAATAGTTGGCATTGTAACCTCAGCCTTCTGTATTTTTATTTTTTACAAACATCAAATACAGGTATTATGTATTAAACGATGGTCATAGTTGACTTCTTAAAAAGAAAAGAAAGAACAATTATGCCTAAACATCTATGTTTTTCTTCAGTTGTTTATATTATACAAATATGGCACTTTGGTTAGTGCAATATTTTATTGCACTCACCGAAGTGCCATATTTATTTTATTATATGCCTACTGCTCAAATCAAATCATCCAAATCAAATAATTCAATATTATACAAATATGGCACTTGGGTGAGTGCAATATCAATTTTTATTGCACTCTGAAAAATGATATTGCACGAGGCGCTTGCGCCGAGTGCAATATCATTTTTCAGAGTGCAATAAAAATTGATATTGCACGAAACCAAAGTGCCATATTTGTTTTATTATATGCCTACTGCTCATTCAAATAGAATAATTTACTAATTTAAAGAATTTTGAAAATGTTAATATTATTAATATATTTTTCATTTCCAGGTTTTACCACAAACCATTGGGTTATTGTAAATTTACAAGCTGTAATATATTCTTGTGTTAATTCAGTAATATCACAATCAAAATACTATAAATACACAAGTCAGTCACATGCATTAGTTTTAGAAATGTAATGATTTATTTATTTAATTTAAAAATGTGTTTTACTAATTCCCTTCCTAATCATAATTTTACAAGAAGCCCAAACTCTTCTGAGTTCCTTGTCCCAATTCACTTCTGTTGGCTTCCTTTTCAAGAGTTGAAGTTGAGAATTGAGCACATGAACCTGACAGCTCTCAGTCAGAGTGTTGGAAAGTGATATTGCACCCCAATATCACTTTTGTAAGGTGGTCATGTGACAATGATCTGACCAATCACAGCAGAGAATGAGCAGTAGGCATATAATAATCTAAAGTATTATCAAAACGTAAGTAGTATTGATATGTTTTACCATTTCCAGATTATACCACAAACCATTGGGTTATTGTAAATTTCTAAGATGAAATATATTTTTGTGTTAATTCAGTAATATAACAATCAAGGTACTATAAATAAATTAAAAAGTCACATGCATTAGTTTCAGAAATTTAGTTCCAGAGATGTATTTATTTAATTTGAAAATATGTTTTTTATCGTCAATATAGATAATATAGTTTGTATTTTACAAGGGTCCATTCCTTATTAGGATTTTACAAGAAGCCCATACTCTTCTGAGTTCCTTTCCTCAATTCAATTATGCTGGGTTCCTTTTCAGGACTTCAAGTTGAAAATTGAGCACATGAACCTGACAGCTCTGAGTCTGAGTGTTGGAAAGTAATATTGCACCACAACATCAATTTTGTAAGGTGGTCATGTGACCATGATCTTACCGATCACAGCAGAGAATGAGCAGTAGGCATATAATAACAAAAGTTATCAATGAATCGGAGACGTCTCTTTTTCCAATACAAAAACAAGTTTAATGTTGAAAAGTGAAATAATCCAACAAATCACACGAGGAATGGCATGCGTTTAAAATTCACCTTCGCCATATCTATGTAAGGAATGGAACACATGAGGAGCTTGAAATTACTACAGTCATGGAATCGACACTTTGTACAAACATATTGTATTCGAATGTTCTGATGTTAAGCAATATTGAACTTGAAAAAGCATCCTTTTATCATTTTACATGAAAAACCCGAACAAAAAAACAAAATAAATGGTTTATATAAAATTTGAAAGGAGCAGAAATAAGAATAAATAGCTACCCTTCCATGCCTGTTGATTTCTCCTTCACATGTGTGATGTTATAGAAAGAAAATCTGTTTGAAGTCACCTTGTATGTTTATTTTTCTTTCAGTTTTTACCCATAACGTCTTACCCCTGCTGAGAGGGTACCTTTTCTGCTCAACGCATTCCTCATCATGAGGCATTTCAGGCAATACATACTTTGTATAGGCTTAACCCTTATGCTGCTAGTGGGTAATTTGGCCAACAGAAAATGAAGCAAAAAAACTAAAAACAATGAACGACACCTGGAACATGGGTACTTAGCTGAGATAGAGAACTATCCAATGAATACCAACATGGAAGGGTTTGTATGGTGTTTTTTTTATATATCCTTGTGTCATTATGTTTTGAACGAAAGTAGCCTCAGCATTGGTAGGGTTTAGCGGTTAAATAAGAGCAGGGACGAGAAAAATTGGAGTGAAAAGAAATAATCCATAAGCTATCTTAATAGACACGTGATTAAATTTACGTTCAAAATGACCAGAATCAAAATATACAGGAAATGTCATGAAGGCTTCGGTGGGCCAAACTCTCAAAGATTTCATAATTGAGTTAAATGAAAGCGAATCCTAGACTTAACCGCGTATTGACATGTTCAATCCAATAATCAGACTCTCCGTTTCAGACACTTAGGTGCATGTCACACTTTTTCAGACTTGTGGAAGCCGGTGCGACGCTGTGGCAATTGCAAAACCTTACTTTTAATACTTCGTACAACATGACAATTATTTGTAACCTATCAATCGTTTGCACTTCGCACCTTCAGTGTTGGATTTCAGTTTTTCAATCCGTTGGAGTTTATTTCCTTGAGTTTACAGACGTTTTGAAGTTGACTCAGACATTCTTTTGACATTGTTCTCCCAAACGTGAAGAGGTTTCTTATGAATTACAAGAGAGATAGATAATATTAAAGTGATAATATTAAAGTGATCACAGTCCTCGTTTTATATTGTATTTTGACCAATGTTCTACAACTCATACCCATTCCAATGGCTCTGTGTGAGTTATTGGTTTGGTCTGTCAGTTCTATGCACCCTCAGAAATATTTGTCATCTTTTACGGAATCCCTGAACTACGCCAAGGTAGTGCAATCCTTACATGTTTTTCATATGACTCTTATGAAGTTTAAGGACGCCACACTTAAATACTTTCAGACACACCTTTTTTATGAAAAACTCCTCAACAAGTCAGTATCAAATGTTTATTTTCTTTTATTCAGGTTTATTTCAAACAAAATAAAACGTTGAATTAGCATATTGAAATAAAAGGTTGCTCTTCTGTCACTGCCTAAAATTGACAGTGGCTCCACCACTGGTGAGTGCATAGTACTAATAGAAGTCATTCCCCCACCATAGTTGAGTAATGGGGGCTGCCATGCCAAAACATATTCCTTAGTAAGAACGATATTCACTTGTGGGTGCATGTAAACATATATTAAAGTAGGTTCAGATCTGAATTGGTCAATAACAATTCATTAAAAAAGTTGCACCTAGTTAAACATTCAACACCTGTACACCATTTCCGCCTAGGAATGTTACAAAACATAGACTTTTCTTAAAGGTGTGAACGTTCAGGATTGTAACAATATATGAATACTAGTATATAAATATATATATATATATATATATATATATATATACATATATATATACATATATATATATATATATATATATATATATATATATATATATATATATATATATATATATATATATATATATATATATATATATATATATATATATATATATATATATTATATATCAGAGCTGCACTCACCGCTAAGATTCTCGACTGGCTCGAGTATTGCAGCCAGACGAGCGCATCTCGAGCTAGAGTGGTCAACTCGTCTATACAGGGAACACAAACCTAACACATAACATCTAAAACACACATTATCACTGCTTATCACTGTCAAGTCTTGTGTACAATCCACAATGTGTACAGGCATTGTTGAGTGTTTTACTGACCTTTGTACCTCACCACATACCAGCACATCTTAATAAGAAATAAACATTTAAATGATAATACATGTCCATCAGTAAGTAAATACTTCTTCATTGGTGGGCTGAATGATATAATTCTATTTAAAAAATATATATATATATATATATATATATATATATATATATATATATATATATATATATATATATATATATATATATATATATATATATATATATATACGTTTAATTTATTTTGTGCCGATGTAGAAGACTCCCACAAGTTTATCCTCATCTGTCCAGTGTGTTTTAACAGTCAGTCCTGCGGCCGAGACAAGCTGATTTACTTGATCAACAGTGTATTTACAGCTAGTCCCGAATCCTTCATACAGATTTATGTATTCGTCCTTCTTCAATGAAAGCGTTATGCCTAGTCCATCTGAAAATATAATGGATAACAGTGGTTCATTTTGAATGCAAAATTCGCCATATCGTTCTGACCAAGGAACCGAGAATAAAAAATCAAATCAACTATGTTATGATGAAATAGTAAAGACTATATCCAAAATGTCCAGTTTTGTAAAAGAAAAAACAGTCATGAAAACCCATATGCCCTATCGGGCCCGAATACTAGAGCGGGGATGTGATACACTGTAATGTGCAATTTAATATAGCTTTCACTCTATATACATCCGATGGAATGTGACATTAGTTACTAATTTATGTCGAAGTACTTTTAACTGGTTGTGTAACCATTGGGGTGTACTCATACATGATTAATAAAAGACAAATACTTATGATAGTTCCAACCCTTTTAGACAAAAAGGGCAAATGTCTGTCACTCTGACTCCGGGTTGAAGAGTTCCAGAAATAAATGTCATCACAAGACCGATTAAGATGTTGTCTTTGCCGTACTTCAATAGGAAGTCGATTGGTGAGATTCGTGTCTAGAGATCACTACTCATGTGTTATATTTTGTTTTGATATCCATACTGAAGGGCCTATGCCACCTACCGAAGAAAACCGACAAGGCCCCACCTAGATTTCCACCTAAACCCTTTCAATGCAGAGGCTACTTTCGTCCAAAAGACAAGGACGCGAATATTTTTTGAAAACCTTCTAAACCCTGTCATGTTGGTATTCATTGGATAGCTCTCACTGAGTACCATGTGCCAGGGTTTCAGTAATTTTTCAGTTGTTTTTCGCATCATTCTAGTTTGGCCAAATTAGCCACCAGCAGCATATATAATAAGGGTTTAGAAACCTTGCTCAGTTAAGACCATTATCTCATTGGCCCAGTAGAACTACTTACCAATGACATGCGATTGGTCTTTTAAGGATTTCACTTTCATTTGAATCGCACTGCATTTTTCCCACCTGACAAAATGAGCCTCCAGGTTAAAATCATTCGTGTCTATCTTACATCCGTAGTCTTTGTTGAGTCTCCAGAGACAGTTCAGGTATAAAGGAGCAGAGACGCCTGGCGGAAGAGAGGAGAACGACTAATCAACAAATATCACATCAGTATGCTTTTAACCCAAGTATATGACGAATGGCACAATTTAAAAATGTTTTTAAAAGTGGGAATATCTGAAGTGCGAGTAGAAAAATACAAGTAAAGAATGTGGTACTAAAATAGTTAATCCCATAGGAGGAATATTATTATAATAAGGTGCGCAAGAGGAAGTGAATTGCTATGAGCGAGTCACACATAATGCCACATGTACATGTTGTGAAAACTATCTTTACTTTTGTAACTAAACATATTTTTCTAAATAAAATAAATCATAAAGATGAAATGTAGAACCTATAAAACATACCTTTTGGTTCAAGGTAGGCATTCTTAGCTATGGTCTCGTCCTGGTTCAGATCTAATGCGAGAAGTATGCGATCATTTGGTTCCATGCTTTTCTGAATGGCCGCTAGGTGGCCAACTTGAACCTCGTAGGCCAGATTCTGAAATCCTCCCCCGAGCCAAATAAGGAGTTTATGTCCGAGAAGATTGCTGCAAATACACATAAAGAATGCAAACCAAAGGGGCTTAGGATGTACATAAATAATATCTCTTACTTCGTCCATTACCAATGGAAACAGTATAGAGATGAATATATGAAAAAATGAAAAAGAAAAGGACTACTTGACTATCCAACAAACATTCAAAATATATCATTAACTATTTCAAGAAGCTGAATCTGTCCATTTGCTTTTGGGAAGCCGGAAGTAAAATCAAATATCATAAAAAGTATCCTACTTATCCTAATCATCATCATCATCATCATCTGCCTTATTTCTAGTAGGAAGAAAAGCATTTTGAAAGTATTGAAAAATATATTTATTGCAACTGAGATATTTTCCATATATATATATTTTATATATTATAATAGAGAAAAGCTATAATGAAAAGATTAACTAGTCTAAAATGAGAAAGTGGGCTTACTTTATTTTAGAAATGGCATCCCCGTAGTCTCCCTTCATGGGTGTGACTGAGAGCCGACCCGGGTAGATTGCCTGCAGAGCATCCGCGGTCTCCTGAAGAAACTCTGGATAACAGAATTGTATTGAATCTTTATCGACTGATTCATACAAAACAAAATGGATCCATATCTCAACAAATGAACCTCTTCTACATAGTTTACACTCAGCTCAGATACACATATACTTTTTTAGATATATAAATATACTGTCAAAGCATTAAACAAAAAGGGGAGGGTGGGCGGGAAACTTTTAAGGCATCCCACCAAGACGCCACCGGCAGATTCAATATCCGCTGCGAATGTAAACACAAACGCACAACGGAGACCTTCGGAACAGCCGCTTTGTTGTGACGTCATCAAGACATGCTGTCCACGATATATTTACATACTGAGGTATAAATGTAATAGTAAAGGACAATTACATTAGTTAACTTTTGTATTTACAACATTCCACATCATAGATCGTTCGGAACTGGTATACAACATAGAGTCTTCGTAAAGTATTAAAATGTACATTCAAGTGAGCTTTTACTGTTTATTTTACTCTACCTGTTGGTTTCTGTGTCTACCACTAGGTTTCTGTGACACATTATTGGGCCTAGCCGTTTACAGTCAAGTAGACATGAACTAAACCCTAATTGTACATAGGGACAACTTCATACCTACGAATACTGTAAATCACTTAAGTATAGCGGGAACAATAAGATAGCGATAATAGCGCTCTGCCCATATGCGCTATTGTAAAATCCCCGTCTTTATCAAATTCTTAATTGAACTTGCTACTGCTGTTCTCGTTCACCGCTATACTAAGATCACGCTATACTAAGATCACGTGTACTTCAGGTAAAAATGTTTAGAGTCAACGTTCTATCTATAACGACGGGTTGTCTTTTGAATAGTCTCTGCTATGACTAATTTTTGTTATCATGTCTTTTTTGTAACTGTTGGTTACAGTCAATAAAGATATATATATAGCTATCCAGTGCAGTACCGTAATTACGCTATATAATGTTCACGCCATATTTAAGTGATTTACAGTATATTCAATCCATTTTCAAAGGAATTCATTTGGGCCTAACAATCTGGTCGTCCTCATGGTCTAATCGCCAATTGAATACGCAGCGCCGTGTAAGGATATCGCTTTCAATAAATCAGGTCATATGGTTACTTGTTGGACCAATTTATTTCTGCACAGTCCATCAGGCATACCACGACAGACAACCATGAGTGGCTGGCAACTTTCTCACATGCATGAAGTGGAATTCAAACACTCAAATCTAACTGTGGTAAGACAGTCAGGCCAGTTAGTGAACCACACTCTCAGACCCGAGTAATCATTACCAATATTTACCTTCAGAAATATCCACGGGAACGTACTGTAATGGACTTTCCTCAAATCTTGACAGATACTCATTGATGAAAAGACGTGTCTTTTCACTATTTCCACTCCCCATGTCAACAAGGTAGGATGATGACGTCATACTGGAGACCAGCTCCTGAAATTGACATGTTATCACTGTATGTCATTTAAATTGTCGACTTCACATCTTTGTAATAGTTTAGAAGTTCAAGAGAGGTCATGTTTAGTGACCAAGCCAGCCAAATACTGTAAATCACTTAAATATAGCGGAAACAATATGCGCTATTGTAAAATCCCCGTCATTATTAAATTCTTACTTGAACTTGCTGCTGCAGTTCCCGTTTACCGCTATACTTAGATCACGCTTTCCAGGGCAGTACTGTAATTACGCTATATAATGTTCACGCCATCTTATATCTTAATACACAGTTTTGGCGGCGGTTTTTGGGGATAGGCTCAGTCACTACGCCTTGCCGGTCCCAACTGCCGCTGTGGATCTTTGGGCGAAGGTTAGTTGTTTGGCGTCTGACCATTTATTTGCCCATCGGTGGCATTTGTGATTTTAAATTTGGAAAACTGTCCTGGGTGGGTAAGGAGGATAGAAGGGCGAGATCGCCGTGTTTGCCATTTTGCAGCGCCATCTACTAAGGTGACGTCATTTCTGTGACTTTCCCGCCTCACTAGCACAGGAGAGTTGGGAGACACGCGGGTCCTCCTCGCCTGGCGATGTCACCCACTAAATGTCATTACGAATGTTCGTCACCTTTAAGTTGTCTTAGATATCTAAGACCAAATAACACACTCACGGCGAATTTGTGTGAGTGAGCAATCGTGGATAAAACTCGCCAAGGTTTGAATAGGACACAGCCACAGTTCCTGCGACACAGCTAACTTACGAGTATAAATAAAGTGTCATGCTGTATTGTTGACACACATTCCCTGGCAGCATGGTATGTACTTCCTTCTTTTGGTGTTTTGAATGTATTTATACAGTTTTACTGTTGTTAATTTGCCTTAAATGTGCCTGACTTAGAAAATCTTCACCATAGGAAAGATCGAGTTTTAAGTCAAGTTCAACATCGTAGCAATCTGCAGAAATTAAATAGCGTAGCATTCAAGTTTAGATATGATTGTTTTCTCTAGGTACTTTTATGTTTTTAGTTATAGTCTCTGATTCTTTTCTTAGTTTAGTTCTTTTGTTTTCTCTGTGTTGCTTTTTTTGCCTTCTTTTTTTTTACTTATTCTGTATTGAATGTTTTTCTTCCCTACTCAGTAATTCCTTTATATTAGGTATTTCACTCCTTAGTTTTTACATTTTCTCATTTTTCCAAAAATTTCTCCTGGAATTACCCACGGTCCAACCACAGTCCATGTGTTTTCCGCCAGAGTATTTTTCGCTTTTTGTCCACAGTCATGTTTTTCTACACTTTCATGCATCCTCTTGGCATGTGTTTTCTTTTAAAATCATTTCGGCTTTAAGGGGCTCAATTTTTATGCGGTTTAGATCGTTAGAACTTCAACCGCCAGAATTCATTCAACAGGCCCTCCAATTGCCTTTTAATCCTGTTTCAAAATGAAGATTTTACGACATTCTCCTTTAAACCTGTGCGAAATGAAGATTTTGCGACAGGTTGAAGTTGTAATAATTTGTATACCATTATGTTTTAGTAGCAATATTCATGGTAAAACAAAATTACGCCCCATTCCGTGGGTCAATTTTAATGCATTTTAGATTGTTAGAACCGCCAGAATTCATTTTACTAGCCTCTTAATTCTCTTTAAAAGTGGTTGTGAAGCATAGTGACAGCGTAATGTATGCATAGTTGCGGCAACACTTCTATTTTGAAAGAATTTGGTTTACTTGCAAAAAATGTCTTTTTTTGTCGATGCTCTTTCCTGTTTTGAATGTCTTGACCCTCTCTGCCGAGGAGCAGCATGACATTATCAATTGCACCGGGTGAGTTACCGCGTTTTTGTGTTAATTTGTAGTACGCATCAATGCAGTGTCACTACCCAACCCAATTCACATATGAGTCGATATCTTGGGAATCATTGGCAGGGTTTTCTTGCCGGTTCATCGAAATGACATACTTTCTCACATTCAGTATCTCAATTCTCTCTCTGCATCTTCACTTTATCTCTTTGATTCTCTTTCTCGATCTCTATCTGTTTTGTTTTTCTATTTCTACATCCTGTTCCCTTTTGATTGTCCTTCCCTCAATTTTTATCTTGGCATCCTGTTTTTTATCTCAGAATTTGTTTATTTTTCTTTTTCGTTCCTGTTTTTCTTATTAATTATTTCTATAGTTCACTCTGCATATCCTCTCTATTTTTCTATGACTTATTTATGCATTTTCCTTTTTTAGCATAATCTCTTTCCTATCTGATATTGGGTCAAACTTGCCCTGCCTGACTCCCTTGGTTGGCTGGGTACTGTTGAGGCTTGCTGAAGATCTGTGTGTTAGTCGCAATTAACAATACCCTTAACCTATGCTTGAGCACTGGGTCTACTGGGATTCTTTGGTAATTGCGCCCTCCACCTATTACTTTTTAACTTCTTGCCTGCATTCTTTTTTTTCATTCCTTATCTCTCCCACTTTTTTACTCTAATTTTTTCTTTGTTTAGTTCTTTTGTTTTCTTGCATCTTTGGAATTCTCCATTTGTTTAATCATTCTGTATTAAATGGTTTTTTCATACTCTTTATTTCTATAATTTTTGGTATTCCCTAACTGTCAGTCTGCCCCTCCTTGATTTATACATTTTCCAGAGTTCAACTTTCCCAGGGGCATATGCCAGTAGGTTTTGCTGTGGGCTCCTAATTTTTTCAAACTACGGGCCCAAAATAGTATGTATGATAACAGCAATCCTGTTTTTGACCACTAATTTTTGTCAAAAGACCTTTTCAGGCCCCTAGACTGAAATCTAAGTGTCAGACCCTGTTTTATTTTTCTTTCGAAATCTCTCTCCTGTATGTTTACATTTCTTCCTTTTCTTGCATCCTATATTTCCCCACTCTCTGCTTCTCCGTGAGTCTCTATGTTTTCACTTTTTGATTCTCTTTCCCTCTATTCTTAGATTTATTTAATTTCGGCATCCTGCATTATCTCTTTTTGTGTACTCTTTATATCTCACACACTTGACTGCCTCTCTTGAGCCTTCCCTTTTTACTTTATTTATTTTATCTCCCTATTTTATCTGTGACCTTGGTAACTTATCTTATGTATAGCAAACTGTTTTAGTGTGGAGATGTCTTGGTAGCAGTCATGTCCATTTTATACCATGAAGCAGTATCATATAACAGAATTAAATTATACAATACTTATTCTGATTCGATATTGATTTTTGGTACTGTATCGAGTACCCACACTTAGAAACTGGACTGGATGATCTGATGTGAGATCTGCATTACATATCACAGCAGTGGAACAACTGATATAACCTGCTTGCAGCCTAAATGGGCATACTCTATTTTCTTCATTTTCATAATGGACATTATTTTCTGACCTCTCTCTCCAGATTTACACTGTATTTCAGAATCTTGGGGGGGGGGGGGGGGGGGGGGGGTGACAGTTATCATACAATCACATAGGAATTTGGAATTTTGTTCCTCACTTTTTCTGCCATAGTGGAGCTATGCCGTGACTAGCCAGTTGTTAGTGGTTGAAGAAACCAGGGTACCCGGCAAAGATCAAAGCATAAACCATGTCATTTGCAACCTTCTCACATGCCCTGGCAGGAATTTGAACCTGGATTGTGGTAAGAGACGGCGATAGTGATAGGAATCGGCTCGGATTTTCATGATCGATCATCGGTTGGGCACGCTTTCATCCCAGCAGCACTAATTAGCTATTTCCGCCGCTTTCTGGTACTATTTCTGGCATCTAATATACTTTTTTTGTTCATTTCGATCATAATCGATGCCAAATTCTGGGATCGATTAATCGAAATCAAAACCCTTTCGATCCGATGATTGATTATAATAGATCATCGGATAATCACTAGACAGCAAGCACAATTACATAAGGCCCAGTGCGCAGTGATTACGTAGTGTGTTGCCCAGTGCAACTAACATGTCTACTTCGTAAACAGTGCTGCACTTAGGTCGGGCCACACCATCCAAACTATATATTGTACCCATTGGCTGCAAGCAGGTGGTCATAGTGGATCTCCTGCTATGACCCATACCCCAGGTCAGGTGGGGAGATCTGCTGGTAGCGAGTCCACTTTATGTATTTTAGTCTAATTTATAATATTTGTGTCTCACAGTTCCTGGTGATGATTGAAAACTAGAAACAATAAAACAACAAGAGCGACGCCAATGGTTCAGTAAGGTTTCTAATGTTTTGAGTGGTTAAGGTAGTTTCATTGTGTTTTTTTTATTCTCTGCCTCCGAACTTCCTGCGCATCATGGAGTATGACTTAAAGAGTCCAAACCCGTGCTGTGCACGGGGGCCTGCTAGTATTTAAGTGATTTACAGTATTGGGAATCCAGCGGACAAGAAACAGAGATCTTATGCTTGCAGGACCGGAGTTTCTTCACTAGGCAAGGCCAGAGTGGATTTCTTTATTTTCCAACGGAGTATGCAAAACTGTTTATCGCCTGAGAATTAAGATCTTTCCTAACTCAATGTGTATTACTTAATTTCATTATTATTCATTACTCAATAAAGTATACGACTAGCCTGCTATAACTATACTATACAAGTACACACACACTCACACACACACACACACACATATATATATATATATATATATATATATATATATATATATATATATATATATATATATATATATATATATATATATATATATAAATATATATATATATATATATATATATATATATACACACACACAAACACACACACACATATATATATATATATATATATATATATATATATATATATATATATATATATATATATATATATATATATATATATATATATATATATATCAAGAACTCTTCTTTAATCAATAAACATTAAGAAAATGATAAGTTACATGCATGTATTCATTACAGGGTTTATATATTTACAAAAAATGCCACACTTAAAGGTTATGGAGTAACACCAATTTTTGAGTATTTCCGAATTGATTTTATACAATTCATTAATATTCTGCAGCTCTTAAAAAGTATATGAAGAGAATATGGGAAATAGAGGGAAGAGAAATGCTTGACGCAAACTCGTAGCAAGTCTTCTATTTGCCAACAGTGTAAAGCCCCTTTTACACTATGCTGGAAACTTGCTCGCAACGTGGTGGCAAAAGATGGTTGCGGGGGATTGCCACCACATTTGTACCCCCATAATTTTCTATTGAATCAAGTTTGTACAATGTATCTTTTATATCGAAGATATAGTCAATAAATACTTACTAACTCACTTATTGCCCCCCGTCGCCAATGGTCGCCAGTACGTTGCCAGCAAAATATCTGCTAGTGTAAAAGGGGCTTCAGGTATCAGTTCAAACCTATGGCATATCTACCCAGGTAGGTTTTATATCTATAAGTTAAACCTAGAGGTCAACATATTTGACACATTGATACTTGGTATCAAGTAGATGTGATAACAATTGGCCATTGCAGCAGGTTAACCCTTATGCTGCTGTTGGCTAATTTGGTCAATTCAAACTGATACAAAATCTGAAAATGACGGAAACCCTGGCACGTGGGTACTCATCTGAGAGTACTCAGCGAGAGCTATCACATGAATACCAACATGACAGGGTTTAGATGGTTTACGAAAGTCTTTGCGTCCTTGTGCTTTAGACGAAAGTAGCTTGAGCACTGAAAGCGCCATCTATAACCTCTTAGCCCTGCCACACGACCTGTGAATAGCCAGCAGGGTCTTAGCCTATATTTCGAAACAGGGTGTCCAAATAGAGGTTTCATTAACTTTTGCGTGTCCAGAGTGTGGTACAAAATACATTCTACTAATAAGATAGACCCTATACCTTTACAGATTTTGCTTTTTTAGGCCGGATACTGCTTTGTGTGTCTTATAAAAGTGACACTACAGCTTCTACATCTTCTATCTTCTAAGAAAAGTCATCTTCAGCAAACTCTGACATAAACTTTTGGGTGTCCAAACTGTCAAAAAACAGTGTTCTGCGTGTCCAAATGACACGCTGGACGCATTGCGGCTAAGCCCCTGATAGCCAGTGCATTTTTTTCAGTAATTTCACTCCGCAAATGAGTAAAGCAACCCCTCCTTATTCTTACCAACATACAATACATACATGTAGAGCTGAGTTTCATTCATTAACCCATTAATGCACACAGCGACCGAAAGAAGCCTCGCAATTCTAGTCATATTTGCAGGCAAAAGCAAAGTCCGGGAATTTTTTCTTGTAGAAATGTCAATCGGAACATCACCTACAAATCTCCTTCAAATATTTTGTAAAACCATTCTCAATTTCAGAATTATTGTCAAAAGTATAAAATCTCCTGACGACAGTGTGATCACTAACTTCTGAACAGTAATGGGTTAGCATGCATTTTGTGGTATGATATCGAGCTCGACGTAAGCCGTACCTAGGAATATTAGTTTAGGGCAAGAAACGTACCTTAGCAATCTGTTTCAGTATTGACGCCTCCTTTCTGGAAAAGTAGTAGTATTCAGCCTCAGTCAAGCATCTATCATTATAGATGGAACCATCTTTATCGTACCTATACCAGACGGGTATATACTTTTGCTCCGAGGAGAGTCCCCGTCTTAACTCTTCCGCTAAAGACTTGTCCATGGCTTTGAATTACTACAGGGTAACCTGAAATAGACAGAATTGTTGCGTGACAGTGTCAGATGGCAGGCAGAGCGAGAATGGTAGGTTTCTCAGAGGGGCAATGTCCCTCTAATATCCGTGTCCAAATCTCCCCATACGCATGGAAAGTCCCATGCGTACTTTAACCCTTTTCTAACCGGAGTTCTCCTTGTCGTCAGCACCTACTATACTTTTGAATATAAGTTTAGAACTACGCAAGATTTCACAAACTATTTGAAGGAATTTGTTGGGAATGAAACCAATTAACAATTCTCTGTATATTCATTTCGAAAAAATACCTTTGTCACTAAGATATTACCGAAATATTGGAATACTGGGCAAGCGACGTGAACGTATTAACCCAGTTGTGCTTAAGAGTTCCTCTAGCAATGCCGCCTAGATATTGATCCTTTTAACAATAACTTTGTAATTAAGTAGGTTTTTATACAATGTTTGAGGGAGAGTTGTTGTTGGTATGGTCCTAGATTTACACTTCTCCATACAAAATCTTTCAACAATGCTTTTGACTGAAAAGTCAGGGTGTTTTTGACTGCCGTGAGCATTAATGGATTAAGTAATTGCCATTGAGGCCTATGAGTGAAATAATCCTTTTTTCTTTTTGCAAATATAGCAAATGTATATGTTGGTGGCGCCACTGCCTATTTACATGATCTTGTTTAATGGACAGTCCTCACTAAAATGGCCATAACTTTATCCCCAAAGAAGATATTTTGATTTTGTTTTCATAGTTAGAAAGCTAATTGACAGCCCTAATGGAAAGGGTGGAAAAGGAGTAGATTAGGTTAATGGTTTGAATGTAGGTGGCACCGCTACATATCAACTTGACTTTGTTCAATAGTCAGTCCTCACTAAAATGGCCAAACTTTGATTCTGTTTTCATAATTATAAAGCTAACTGGTAGCCCTAAGGGTAAGGATGGAAAAGGGGTATGGTTTGAATGAGGGTGGCACCACTACATATTTACATTTTACTCGATTTCTAATCCATAATGATATGCAAAAAATCAGATCTAATAGCTAGCTGGCTCTATAATATAGGGATTGGTTGGACTTTGAAAACCTTATGATTTACGACTCACTTAAAGTCAGCGAGAATCACAGGAAAGGCTTGATAAGATATAGATATAGCAGTTGGTATAAACAGCTGAGAGAAGATGCAGTTCCAATTATGTTTTCTTTCAATCCAAAGCCTGAATGCAACATAGGAGGTTGCCAATACTGAAGGATTCAGGTGAAACTAGAACTAGAACTAGAACTAGTCAAAGTCCCTGTGTTGTATTTCACAGTCAACATTTTCAACATGAAGTTTTTCCTCCAGGAGGCACTGGGGGTGGCCATTTTAGCCTGTTAATAGCCTCTCTCTGGCTGCTGATGCAACTATTAGTCATTAGCAGTAAGGTAGCTGCTAACCCAATTCGCAAAATGACCCTACCATCCAGGTGCATGTAATATCTGCCTAATAAAGGCATACTTTTGGCTAATTTCAAATGACGGAAATGCAATGATAAAAAAACAAAAAAATAAACTATTGATTTATAAATTTGTAATTAACTAGAAAGAACCCGCCCTGCAGACAGTAACCATGATTTTTTTCGAATTGGCAAAAAAGATGAGAGCACCTAGATATCCGATTGCAATGTCACTCATGATTAATTCTAGTTCTATCTTCTCAACCCTTATTTTTCGTTTTGCAATTCTTTTAATGGGAAAAATATCAGAGCACACAGATATCTTTACGACCACACACGTAGGGCTACAAAACCTATGTATCAAAAGTTCAGAAAGCTTGGCTAACAGATATGAAATTGATAAATAAGATATTAAACCGGCTGTAGCGCATGTCATGTGCACTCGTCCTAGTTTTTCTCCACGAACTTAGGTCATTCAGTAAAATTTACATATTTGTTTGTAATTTCATAATACTACGAGTATTCTTGAGGGTAGGGTAGTGAAGGTATCGCATTCTACACAAACATTCTACACAAAAGAAATTATGCTTATTTCCAAGTTTTCCAGTCGCTGTTAGCTGTTTTTTCACCTCTAGCCAAACGCTAATTGCCTTTTCTCTAAGTCTTGTATCGACTACTGTGCCATTAGCTTTTAGCGTATGACCTTTGGCGGCAAGTTTGGCCCTTTCGATCCTTGCTGGATTGGGAAGATCAGTTCTAAGTAATTGTTTGGTACCTTTTGAGTTTGGGACCCTGTCTAAGACATGTGTCCCTCTCATTTGATTTGACAAATGTTATTCTTAATGGAGGGGGCCCATTTCCATTGCCTTGCAGTCTAGCTGCTGATTTGATTAGAATTTTATCGACATACTGTAGAACACACATATGACGTGTGTCCCAAATATAGCGAATTGGGGAGTTTTCGTATCATAGCGTATCTTTATGTTAGCGACGGTCAAGCTGCCGCTGACAGCGCTAAAGTACAGAAAAAAAGTACAGCGTTCTTATATATAGCAAAGCGGAACCACACGCTTTGTACATTGTGTGTTCTACAGTAGTCAATTCCAGTTTAAGGCTGTTAACCATAAACTCTCTGGCTACTGCGGGGTAATTAGCTGGTTTCTCTGTACCCGGCACCCCTACCAAATTATCCTTTTTCCTTTCGTATTCCTCCCAAATAGTGTTAACTACAAGATCTTTTACTCTCTCTGTCAAGGTATTATATTCCTCTATCTTTCTTTCTATCTCTCTGATTCGGTCTGCCATTTCACCTATCCTTGGGAGAGCCTGTTCTACATCTCCTATATATTCTAATCTGCCTTCTATATCAGTTATTTGATCAAGTTTCTGCTCAATTGCTGTCAACCTTTCATCTAGCTCTCCTAGCTTTGGAACCATTAACTCTAAATTCTCTGTGATAGTGTCTTAAGCCTGGTTCTCATTTTGTCTGCTATGTCCTCCGTCTTGGACAATCTTTCTGTATCATTAATACATTCTTGCATCTTATTTTGGTTTTCTTGCATTTGAATCATTAATTACTTCAGTTCTGATAGAGCCGAATCATTTTCATCCGAGCTATCTCTGCTTGTATCAAGCTTTGGATCACTAGTCGGGGATACCCCCCCCCCCCCCCCCCCCCCCGCCCCTTTCTGGGTTCTTGTTTTCCTATCCATGATGTATTTTGTTGGAAATACTTCCAGTTTTTGTAGTGTTATTTAAGATGATGAGACAGAAGGTACAGATAGGTATCGTTTATGTACTATTCCATATACAATACAAGGAATTCTTGCACTGGTATATGGTAAAGTATTGATAGATTTAAGTCGTAGTACTATTGACCTTAAGGGCCTGGAGTATATTTCAAGTCAATGGCCTATGAAAAACACCCAAATGTAGCTATTTGATTGACAGGTGTACTGGTAGATACCGACCCAGTTATTAATTAATGTTCAATATGTACCTACTGCCTATAAACATATGTAGGATTTTAGAACCTCTAGTAAACTACAATCAATGTGTTTACAAAAGTATTGACCAGAGTATACAGGATACAATAACAGTGTGTGAACCCTGGTAGGTATTATCCCATAGCCTGTAATATGAATTAGTAATATGCAATATATAGGTATTGATAGTACAGGCAAATATTGGACGATACAGTACACGATAACCGTCACAGACGTGTATGATATCGCTTTGGAGACACCCAAGTTAACCTAGCAGAGCAGAGAAGTGTTTGTGATTATTATCAAAAACAGAGTTAGAAGTTGTTGAACCTCTACTTGGTTTCTCGGAATACTACAGGATAAGTAATTTGTCGAAATTCTTAGCCTGTTATTGTGTAGTCGTGTCGTGTTATATTTGTATACACAATAGTATTACTAGTATTGAACCAACTGAAAAAGAAAGAATCTTTTTGATGTTTTGCTCCTTTAGATATTACTGTCTCAATCCGACTAAGTGTCGAACCTGGAAGATGCCTCGAAAATTCAAAGAAATGGCAACCTTATTGATAGAGTGTTGTTTCCCTTTCGAAGAGAGTACAGATATATTAAAGTTTTTATTTGAGCAAAAAGGTCTAGCTAAGTGTTTATGTTATAAGGTCTGGTCCAAACAGTCAGGTCCTATCACATGTGCCCTCATGTTCCGTATCAACAGACAGACAAGATGGCCGCTCGTAAATCTCACGAGTTCTCATAATGTAAGCGACCGAGTATATTAAGATTTTGGTTGCGAGAAGTACAAGTACCACTATGCAATGTATTTAGCTAAATGTACCTGAATATGATGGAATAATCAAGGGCTAAGCCAACAGGTTATGTCTTATGATCAACGGTTCGGTTCGTCCACGTGTATCTAAATGTAAACAGAAAAAAATGTCCATGATCACGCAATGAGTGTGTTCTGTATCAACAAACAAACAAGATGACCGCCCTGAGTCTCAGGAGTTCTTGCAATGTCGGCGAACAAAAATATTAAGAATTTGGTTGCACGAAGTACAAGTATACCACTAGGTAAAATAGTCGAGGGCAAAGCCAGGACAGGAAATGGTCACATAGAACTTTTTAAAGTCACTAGTTACAACTTTCAACCCTGAAGAGCACGCTTAAACTCCTATGCTAAGCTGCAAGGTGTGTCATGTACTTCCTTACCTAAATATACCACTTTTTGTAGTTATTTCCAATAATATTCAATTTTCCACTGCAAGTGGATATCTGTAAGACTGTCTCCTCTTGTGTTAACAACCCTCCTACACCACTGCCACAGCTGACTGCATTTGACCCATAAAGATAAGGCCAGTACCAGCCAGATAGATAGCGTTCTCTCGGGAGGGCGAACGGCAGGAAGCACAGCTGCAGCAGTGTGAGATCGCCCGCGCCACTCCACAAGTGGGGTGGCCGCGGCGGTGCTCTATGTGCACATTTCCTGTAATGCGCCAACTAGTTTGTTTTTTGATCGAATACTAGATTCGTCGACGTGTATCAAAGCGTAAACAGAAAACAAAAATGACCGACGGCAAGTCACACGAGATCTCACGATAAGTGTGCTCCGGGAAAAAGCAGAGTAAAACTAAAGAGTTATCTATCAAAGGCAAGAGCAACAACCAGTCGGAAGGAAGGAAGGAAGAAGTTGGGTTTTACGTCGCTTTCAACAGCTTAGGTCATATCGCGATGAGAAAAAAACCCTGAACCAGGAAGAAATTCCTTACTTTTCACGAATAGTTCCAAGGGGTCTTTTTGTTGCAGAGGGACCATAGGCAGTCCTCCACAACGCCACACGTTTATATTGCGACCAGGCCAACCCACTTGGGGATCCAGCGGAACAACCAGTCGGTCTAGCCACGTGTGTCAAAGTGTCAACAAATAAAAAATGGCCGATTTTGGAAAGACGTGTTCATTAGATAGCCCTCGCTGAGAACTCTCAGATGAGTACCCATGCCAGTATTTCAGCCATTTTCCAGATTTCTTTCATCATTTTGGATTAGTTAAATTAGTTACCAGCAGCATAAGGGGTAGACTAGGTTCCTAGTCCCTAAAAAGTTGACATTCCCTCCTATGCTGACCAAGCAGTGTGGTGTGGTACCAGGTTTGGTAGATAGATGGCACCACCTGATCCTCAGATCTCTATAGGATTTACATAATCTGAATCCTGGTGAGATAAGTGTAAACTGAATTGACCACTATGGCCACCAATAAAGGCTTGATGACTGTTCACCAGGGCAGTATGTGTATTAAATGTGCGCCTGAAGGCATCCTGGTCAGACCGAGGGCCGAAGGCCAGAGGTCTGATCAGGATGCCTGAAGGCGCACATTCCCTGCTTCCCTGCATATGACGTTTCTTATGGTCTAATTAATAGTATCTTGTGATATATAATGTGCAGACCAACAATTAGCTCTGGAGGGCATTATGAGGTGACATTTAATGCCCTGCGTCACAGGGCATTATGGGGATTTAATGACCGGTCACATGGTACAAATCCTGATAGCTGATTGGACAATCCAAAGCAAGTTATAATTAGAGTATTTGGTGCCTGGTAACAGAAAAAAACATAGCAGAAAAATACATATGACAGCCTAGAAATCTAGGCTACGTAAGGGGTAAAGCATGGCTGACCAGTGCCCATGGAAAACGACCGACTAACACCAAGTCACTCGCTACTCGCGCGAACAAGACTGAAATATATGTACATCCTGGCAAAAACATGGAAATATTTGAAAGGGATGGAACAATTTCATGCAAGGATCACGTAATTCATTGCTTCTGTTGAAAAAAAAAGCAGTAATATGATGAGAAAGCAAAGCTTTAAATGCTCGCGCAGCTCGATGATATTTCTGCATTCCCCTTAAAATGCAGTCACAAAGTGTTTGTTATTGTTATCCGTGACGTCATTCTTTACTTGAACTTCGCTGAAACATATTGGAAGCCCCTTCATATGAGCTTCATATGTGTGCAAAAACCACACACAGTATGCGTAGCGATTGACCGAAAATATGGCATAAATATTACTACGACTTCAGCCTGTTGCAAAATCGTCATTTCACGACAGATTTCCTCTAGAATTAAAGAGACATGTAGAATTATTTGTGGCGGTTGTGGCGATTTAAACTGCATTGAAATCGATTCACGGAAAGATGAGTAAAGTCATTTTTACCGTGAACATCGAAGTTACGACTTTGGAACCCGCGGAATTCCATCGTAACATGACGTCATTTCAAGACGTCAGCATTTGTCGCACGTGAGCATGTATGTTTCAGTTGTTGCATAGTTCGGCGTGTGTTGCACGATAGTCGGCGACCAAAACGCTATTTTGACACAATTTAAAGGAAACAATCCAAATTCATTATTTGATTAAGAGATATTTAAAACATAAAACGATCTGGCGGCAAAATGTGCTCTTAAAGCAAAAAGTTGTGCTCATTTTTCCGAGGTAATCGAGCGAGCAGGGTCGAGCGAGCGAGCCCGACGAGAGACGAACAGACAGACGTCAACACCAAAAATCCTGCCATAGTGTGTATCCTGCCATTAGGCATTACACTATATATATACCGTAAATGCTCGCTACGCTGAGCCGGCCTGGCGGCCGACTCACTACGCGAGCTAATAATGTAATGCCATGTTTGATGTTAGACATCGTTGTTTTAGCTACTAGGATTTGACTTTGGAATTACATCTATCGTCATCTCGTCAGGCATTATAATTAAGCAAAAATCGTGACTCACCAATTGTGAATGATGGAATAGATTACCAGCGATTGGGGAGTTGGAATTTAGTATTTTTAAACATTTTGCTAATTTTCCTCATCGCCATGGTTTTTCTGCCGTATCATGATCACGTTGTGAATAGCAGGTTGTAATGCTGGTGAAAAAGGCCGGGGAAAACTACCAACTGTTTCCGTGTAATTGACAAATTTTTAGCATGCCTCGAACCTGATGCTAATAGCCCTGGAGGAAGAAAAGAATGGATATGTAGCGAGAGACCAATTACTATATGCCCTATAGTTACATGCTGGACTCATGCCATGAGTACCAGATAAGGCAGCAGCGCGAGGTCACGTGGGAACAAGGACCAATCAGGGCTCTCGCATCGATTACATTACAGAGAAACCTTATCTCCACCACCAGCTGGTGGTGCCCAGAGCACCAATTTTGGCCTAATAGCGGCTATTAGTTGACACTGGTTGAGGCTAGCATGTTCAGCTTGACCGGCTGGTTTCGAATCCATTTGTGTTTGGTCATCTAAGTAATAACCGAGAATATATGGGAGACCGCGAGTAGTCAATATTACTTGCTTGTATATTGGACCAATCCAACCGCTATTTATAGTAAACAAAGAGAACCGAACTGGGTCACACGCTCAGAAGGTCGCACGCCGGGTAGCAAATTTTAGATCCTCCTACACTAAAGTGGCGCGTTACAGATGCTCTGACCTGGGAGTATTTCTCTGCTCTGACACACAGAGGAATAGCTTGCTAAAAATCGATAATCTGAGAAATATCTGACTGAATAGTATTATTTCAGTCGCATTTAACAATACCCCTTTATAAATATTTCAAACACTACTCCATTTGATAGGCTTCATTCAGAATTGTCAGATCATGCGTGCACTAAAAGTGGGTCAAGATGACAACATTAAAAATACAAGCATCTAGCACAGTGGCAGCCACTTGGCGGCGAAAGATCTGCTCAGGGAATCTATCAGTTCACAGCTTGCAACAGCGCTTTTGCCAAGCTTTTATATTCTGACAGATCACAATATACATGGTTATGTTTATTGTGAACCACTTTTAAGATGTCACGATATCTTACAGGCTGATAATGCCAACACAACATCTGATGTAATACTTGACGCTACAAAGACTCCGTTGCTCATGGCAGGAGCTAACTCGATCTATCGCTAAGATTTGAATGGAATGTATTAGTAGATACTAGAAATTTTACATGCATCTTATGATGTCGTAAACAAAACACCAAAACGTACATGATTATGATGGTACTCAATTAACATCCCGATAGGTTCGTAATTATAAATGCAGTATCGTTCAAGGGATCAAAGCAGCCCCTCCCGCATTAGAATTGAATACTAAAAATGCTCACAACCAAACTCTACATTCGCATGACTATCATTAGTAGAACCACATTTGATTCTCGGCTATAGCATGATCCGGTGTCATTGTCAAATTTGATACGATCCTGGATGAATTGGCATCTAAGATACGATGAATGATTTGGTTTGTTCTCTCTTGCTTCGAATAGCCGCTTTAAAATCATCTTCCCATCAGAACCTATGCCCGCTCCTTCGTCTTCAGATAATCTGCCCTGCACCTACTTATTTTCATGTATAAACATGATTGGTATGTGCTTATCTAAAGTACTGTACTTACCACAGTGCGGCTGTATAGGGCTGGACGCATGCGCGTATTGATAGTATCTACGTTATCAAAACAATATATGGCAATGGGGCGGTAACCATTAGCAATGCAGCGGATACCCAGACGTGACACCGCCCCCACATAGTTATGGTAACATGCTCTCTACACGCGCATGTCGCATCAATCGCAGCCTTTCCCAAATGCATGAACACGAGTGCATCATGAATGTGAAGGTCGTACGATGTATGGGTCAAAGGGTATGCCGCACAATCAGCTAATCGCACTGTATGGAAGGGAGACAGATGCATAGACTGTTTAGGAGTCAGATTCAAGTGTTACTGCAAGGCACCATTAGTTTCTAAATGGGCCGTTGTTTATTGATGATATGGGCGTAGAGAGATATATTTCAAGAGAATTAAATTCAGTATTTATTAATATATTAAGTAAAATTTCTAGTATGGAAAATTGATAAGTGAAATGAAAAAGATATTCTGGCGTGTTCTATAACAACTGCATCAAATGATTTCTCAACACACGTAAACCCAGGCCCAACTCCGTCTTCTGCCTCCAAATCAACATCCTGCCCCTTATGTACAATACCGACTGGAATCATTTAAGATAAAGTTTTATAGCCGAGTAGCTCGGTTGTTTATTACGACTATTATCTTCTTCTTCTTATTATTATTATTATTATAATTATAATTATTATTATTATTATTATTATTATTATTATTATTATTATTATCATCATCATCATCATCATCATCATCATCATCATCATTATTATTATTATTATTATTATTATTATTATTATTATTATTATCATCATCGTCAACGTCGTCGTCGTCATCATTTGCCCCTCCACCTCAGAATAAAATACTCAAACTGCAAAATGTAATTTTAAAGATTTTTACAATTGTAATAGAAATATGGTACTACTGAAAAATATTAATATTTGATAATTTTGATAGTTGATCAGTTGACCCGCAAAGCAAATTTAGCGTCCATGCCAAATCTACTATGAAGATGACACACCACTCTAATCACTCTATAGCCACTGACCTTCAAAAGGTCCATGTTTTAACTTCACAAAATGCTGTTTTTTCATTCGTTCCTAAAACAAACATTAACCATGAAACATTTTCTTATATATCACGGATGAAATATAAAAATCCAACGAATATTTCTCGAATATTTCATAGGAAATGGTACTAGCTGTATGAGTGTTTTAACTCCCCATTTGCATTCGCCCATGTTTGCATAAGACTCTCTACATTTTAGTTTGATCTCTGCTTTGTATTCTTCTAAACACTGTTGACGGTACAATACACTTTTCACAGCATTAATGTTAAATAGTCTCTCCCTCTCTCTCTGTTATTGCAAATAACCTTTTTGCCAAAATCTCGTTCCATACAATGGATTTTTTCATCCCCTCCAAAGATTTCTTCTATATCAGAACTTTTAACATTGCTATTAATTTTTTACGCTAGTGATTTCTGATTTGCTACAAATCTGTTATGTAATAATCTAAATTGAATACATTTATCATAAGAACCCTCTAACATCTTTGACAGCTTTGTAAATGCTTTTTAATGATATGAATTGGTATGTCATCATTCATTACTTATTTCGAACCTTTACTGATATGGATGAATTGCAATTTCTTAAGCTATCGTAACTCATTGAGGAACCTTTAAGACCATATCCAGTCTTTTGTAACCACAGAGGGATAGCTGTACCTATTTGATAGTCCCCTTTGAAAAGCTTTATCTATTATAAAACAGAGCATTTATTGAGTTATACCACAATGGAATTAAATGTAACTCTACTGTATCTTTACATCGAAAAATTCAAAAGGTCCAAATGGTCATAACCATGCTGCATCTCCTGAAGTTGTGTGATTGGCTGGATTGAATATTGGCTAGTATATTTACCATAAAGAAACATCAGCACACTGATCTCCTGCCTCGTTGTCTTATGACCCTTTCACTTCACAATAGCTGCAACTCATACCTTTTGAAAGTGAAAAAAAGATATTGAACTAATCTTTATCTAAAATTCATATGTTAGAGTATGTACGTTAATTCAAAAAGGAAGGAATTGGGTTTTACGTTGCTTTCAACAGCTTAGGTCATATCGCAACGAGATAGAAACCCGGAACCGGGAAGAAATTCCCTACTCTTCACGAATAGTTCCAAGGGGTTTTTCTGTTGCAGAAGGACCATAGCCAGTCTTCCACAATGCCGCACATTTATATAGCGACCAGGCCAACCCGCTTGAGGATCCAGCGGAGACTCGAACCTGCGAACTGACGCTTTGGAGACAGGCATCATAACCACTAGGCCACGACGGATCCCATACGTTAATTCAATGATACATTGTTTTATTGCAACAGATAGTGTGGCCATATCATTATCGATCTTGAGGAGTTCTCGTTTCTACTGGTATTACATGTAAAATGGGTCGTGAGCAACCCAATTAAGGTTATTGTGCAATTTTCAATACTTCAATATGCCAGGTTTTTAACGTGGATGAGCCTATTGAATCATTTATTATAACAATCTTACACATAGAGGCAAGATGGTCGATATTTGGCAGGCAAGCAAGCAAAAAAACGAGAGCGAAAGAATTGAGACTATTCCATTTGTAATACTCCTGTGTTATTGTATCTACTAGTACTTGAATTTAATGGCATATTGCTTTCTTACCTATAGATCTTATGTCCTGTGTGCGTCGTTTAAAGCAGAACATTTAGAGATCATAAGTAGTGCATACAAGGTTGTTTCAAAGGAAACTAAATTCTTAAAATGTGATACAATCGATACAACAATCTAATATTTATATTAGATCATGAACAAGATAAACGGCTTTCTAAAAGTAAAAAGAAGACCCTTGAAGTTGAAGATGTGGACGAGTTTACCTATGTACAGGAAAATAAGTACATATCTCTTAGTATTTCTGAGTGTATGTATGTTTTTATGTATGTATGCATGTATGTAAATGTATGCATGTATGTATGTATGTATGTATGTCATAGTCTTAGCCAGCAGGGCGTCTGGGTGTCTTTTTGGACACCCAAACCCTTAACAATTACCCCTAAGGACACCCAAACCTTTTTATGAGGAATTTATTTACAATGTCATTCTCAAGCATATCATTAATTTTTCTCATATCCATATAATTCCTCTGACATTGTATAAGAATATAATGACTTATCTTGATGAATTTATACATGTTTATGGTTGAAATCTGAGTATATTGTGGTCCCCTTTAGATATTTGGTTCCTCCAAAATTTTACAACCGCCAATTCTGGGCACCCAGTTTCTAAATCCTGGCTAAGACCCTGATGTATGTATTTATGTATATATGCATCTATGCATGTATGTATATCTGTATGTATGTATGCATGCATGCATATACACACATATGTACATATATATGTGTATATATGTATGTGTTTGTCTGCATGTGTGTCTGTGAGAGAGAGAGAGAGAGAGAGAGAGAGAGAGAGAGAGAGAGAGAGAGAGAGAGAGTAGATGATTGCCTCAACTTGTTCCCTCCTGTACTACATATTTCTCTATATACTTTTGTTTCCTTATTCAAGGCACACGTGGATCGTGTAAAGTGATCTTCCAGGCTCGCATATCAACATAGACGGTGCCCGCTCTGGGTGTATTGCCATGACCTGTTGAACGTGTTTCCATGTAAAGCAAATACTTGGTCCCACAACTTTGAATAGAATATCGAACAAATAGCCTAAGAAATATTTGGGAGGAGTTGCATTCCTGTAGGCTGTGCTTAACGAAATTCATCCTTTTGATTAAAGTTAATGGATTTTTTTTAGATTAGTCCTACGATTGGATGAACATGAAAGTGTTGTCACGGTTGATAAGAGTTTGTTTAATCGCGCATCTGCTGTTAGGAGGAAGTTTTCCAGATGTATTTTCACCTATTTCATGCACGTGTTGGACAGGCAGTATATGGCTAAGTAGCAAAACTCCTTACAACTAATATTGATCCAATCCAATATCTTTTATTTGTAGGCAATGGTGATGCAGCCGATTATTTTCCACTTTATCAGAGTGTCTTAATAATTTAGTTTTTATAGTGGCATTGGTAATGTTATTCATACTTTTGTTGAAATGTAGAGCATTGCAAAACGCAGTTATGGTATTTGAATTACACCCTGGAAATTGATTATTTAGTGATTAAGTTTTTGAAATCCATAGATTTAGGTCTTATCATACATTCGTGTCACCATTTTAGTAAATACTGAGCAAATTAATGTTTGTCAAATATGTTTATCAGTTAAACTGATCATCGTGTGCTTGACTTCAGTACACAGACCTACCAAAAGAGATAGCAATCATTACAAGTAATGTAAATAGTATTTTTGCCTTGCATCAAATTGTTATGCAAACCTGTTGTTGAAGCTTAGATTACAAATACATGTCTCAGGGACACAGGTAAAATTAGTATGAAGAGGAGCAACGCTTTAATGTAGAACGCTATTCAATAACCTGGTCATTTTTAAAACGTAAACATCTGAAAACTGAGTTAAAATAAGACAACGTTACTTATACTTTTATATAATTAACATCTCATTGTTACCGATCAATGATAGACTTATCAATAAGTGGCTATTTTGATACGATGCGGAACTCTTAAGGAACAGATCTGGCTATGTTTTTTTGGTAAAATGTCAAGATTTCCCGTTTACTTTAAAAGCAAACTCTACCATTTTGTCATTCATATCTTTAGTAAGTTCCAAAGTCCTACCTCCACAGGGTATCTGCCGCCGTGGCCTAGTGGTTACGATGCCTGGCTCCCAAGCGTGAGTTCGCAGGTTCGAATCTCCCCAAGCTGGTTGGCCTGGTCGCTATATAAATGTGCGGCGTTGTGGAGGACTGCCTATGGTCCTTCTGCAACAGAAAGACCCCTTGGAACTATTCTCGAAGAGTAGGGAATTTCTTCCCGGTTCCGGGTTTCTATCCGTCGCGATATGACCTAAGCTGTTGAAAGCGACGTAAAACCCAATTCCTTCCTTCCTTCCACAGGGGATCTGAACAATGAGTATTTAAAAAAAAACATTTTGAATGTTCCCATAAGCTTCAAAATAAGTAAACGCTGATATAAAGAATTTTCAGGTCCTGTCATAATTTAAGGTTCCTGTGATACAGCCTTGGACCTAGAGGGGGTTCATATCGCTCATATCCTAAATCACTGTCCTCGAAGACTATGCTGTTATTCATTTTCAGCCAAAATATGAGATGAAAAAAAGGGCAAAACTATCTAGCTAAGGAATCTGCGTGGTCAAAGCAGAGAGTCAGGTCGTTTTTAGAACCATTTTGCAAGGAAGACACGTTTCTAGTTTATGGTGAAATTCGCTTGATTGGTTGTGTAGCCATAGGTGTATATTGACACGATTGATAAACGGTCAATGGTTCTGACAGTTCTATCGCTTTCAGGCAAACAGGGCGTATGTGTTTTAGACTGGGTTGATTTGATCCAGACATGGAGACCGTCCCACTTTTTTCATCTTTTATTCTTTCATATTCAGTCAGGATATCAGATAAAACATCTAAGTTGAGATTTATATTGAGCCAGTAACACCCCGTCAAAATGCTGTCTAATCTAAGATTCATAGTTAAATAGTAAAATGGCGTTAATGGTCCAATACATTCACGTAAACCTTATATGACAATTAGGATAAGCAAGGTGTCTTGATCATGAAAAAACACACGAGAGATATGGAGAAAAATATAGCAATTCTTTTGGCAGCCATTTTAAAATCTAAGAATGCCAACAGTGGTCATCATGGCTAGGTTAAAACAATTCCGAGTCACAGAGAGTATGTAGAGAAATACTAAAATCATGTTTCTAGGATATGAAAAGGCAGAAAACAGATTTCAATGGTGGTCATTTTAAAATCCAAAATGGCCAACTGTTACCATGGCAACAATATATGTATCTAGCTGTATATCAACCTGCGCACTATTAACTTTAACCGTGTCATTTGTAACCAAGTTTACCATTTTCCTTGTGGTATATTTGCAGTAATATGTTTACTTTGACTTTCATTTGTATTGACACACACACTCATGTGTGTGTGTGTGTGCAGTACTTCTACAGTCTATATATATATATATATATATATATATATATATATATATATATATATATATATATATATATATATTCTATGCAAAGGAGGCCTACTTTGCTCATATTGTCAATCGTGAATGCACATGATCTTGTGGGTGAAGGTTATACTGTTGTTGTAATGTCAGTGGAATTATATACTTTGGCAGATAAAATCATTGCTTATTGAAGCGAAATCAAGATTGAAGGGCTTCATTGCTGTCTTTCATCAACATGACATGACAAAAGTTTTCTTTGCAATACCTGGATATATATCAGGATTTCATGCGTTTTAGTGTCCATTTTGGCCTCAGATAATCCATATTTTACCCTGAACTCAAAGTCAAGGTCATAACTGGTCATGCTAATAGTGGCATCAGGTAAAGTAGTTTATGGCCCCTCTAATAAGTGGTCAAGTGTAGTATTAAGTGAACTGTAAACAATCGTATGGATTATTTCTTTCCTGGTCTTCGGCTCTTATAGTTTACTATGTTAAGCGGGAGGATGGGGAGTGGTCTAAGCAATGCGCACTGACTTCTCGTTGTCTGCCACAAGGTCTTGGGTTGCCATCATGTTCAAGGCATGTTAGAAATTTGTCAATTTTACGGAACTGTCGGTAGTTTTCCCCGGCTTTTTAACCATTAAAATCTGCTAGTCACAACATGGTCATGACGTTACGGCAGAAAACATTGCGATGAGGAAAATCGACAAGATGGCAAACACTGCAAGATTCCAACTCCCAAAATGGTACTCTTTGCCATTCACAACTGCCTAGTCACGATGTGGGCTTAACATGACGGACGAGGTGAAGATACGCTTAATTTCATACCCAAACCTTAATAGCTAGACCCTAGTCTATCATGACATTTAGAGGCCAAATGATACTCTTAACCGGCAACACCTTTTTGGTATGAAACTAAAATAATCTATTAAAATTTCCCCGACATTACAGCAGTGTGTATACAGTTTAAGTCAGCACTTCTGACATACTAAGTTTGGATTAAAACATTGTTTCCTGAATTCCTTGGTGGTGCCCCATTATTGTTATATACAGAACAGTATTTCAAGCAGAAAATGTGTTTCTGAAGGTAAAGATGCAGAATGAAAGAGACCAAGTTTGAAGAATGAGATGTTGATACGATTAATTACATTATTTCCTTTAAGGTGATCATATAGTACAGCAAGATCATCACCACTAGGTGGTGTCTTTGGCTGGCCCCTAAGCATGGATATCAAAACCAAAGACTGCACATGAGGAGTGGTCACCCGCCACGAATCTCGACCTAGCAACTTTCTATTGTGGTACGACCACGAAAACAAAGGGCGGTCCCCCTTGGGCCCTCCGTGTTAAATTGGTTCCAAACAACATGGGTGCCTGCTTCGATTACGCAGATTCCTTCGAGATAGACCATTTTGACCAATATTTTTTGCCTGAAAGAAAATAACGATACGGTCTTCGAAGCCATTGTTTTAGAATATGACAGATATGAATCCCCTCTAGGTGCAAGGTCATGTCATAAGTACCTCGCAATATGACAGGACCTGAAAATCAGCATTAACTACGTAAACCACGTGCTGTTCTTGAGGCATATGGGAACATTCAAAAATGTTTTAACATACTCATTGTGCAGATTCCCGGTTAAAATAGGACCTTGCACCTTACCAAAGACATGAATGATCAAATGGCAGAGTTTGGTTTTCAAGTAAAGGGTAAGTCTTGAAAGTTTGCCAAAAAACGAAACACAGACAGATATGTGCATAAAGGGTGTCATATCAACTCAAAATTGCAAATTATTGATAAGTTTATCATTATTCTGTAACTATGAGATGTAAGCTATACAATAACATAAGTGCCGTCGTCTACAGTTAACTCAGTTTTCAGATATTTAAGTTTTAGAAATGACCCGGGTATCGGGTAGGGTTCTACCTTAAACTATCTGTGAAAAAAGCATCCATAGCCACATGAATAAAAGTTGCTTAAATGTAACTATGTTTATTTTTTTGTTCACGATGAGTTTCAGAAAAAATTAAATGAAATTTTTAAAGGTGTCATAAGAGATTAATTCTTGCTGCTTTAGAATCCTTTCAAATGGGGCAATAAATTACGTGAATCTTGCATGAAATCGTACCATTCCTTTCAAAGATTTCCATGGTTGTAACATGGCTTTACGTACAGTGGTTTCGGATCGCTCTCGGGTTAGTAGTCTGTTACTCGGCGTTACTCGGCTTTATTCGGTGTTTTTCCACAGGCACATCGATTTCTCCCAGGCGACCATTAGCGACTGATAATCTTAATCTGTAGTAGTACTAATCCTAGATAAGGCTCTTAGGTTTGAAAATCGGGGCTTCTGGGACCAATGGTTACCTGGGTTGACGCTTTGTATGTGTTCACCTAAGTTTCCAGGAAAATGCCGATATCTTAATTCAAAAAGTAAAACCACGAAGTTCTCGTAGAAAGCTGCTAAATAAACCAGAAGTGACTTTAAACGATTATAAAATCCTAGTAGCTAGAACCACCTAGCACATAAATAGTGCTATGTTTGCAAAGACGGATTTGTACACTCAAAAAGATCATTTTGACAAAATAGGACAGTCACACTTAATAGAGCTTTATCCATTGTTATCAAATAAAGATATGTTGTTGCAAAGAATATAGGGTTACGTTCAGATAGACTTAGATGTATTTTTTTCAAAAAATGATTTTTAAAGCCAAATAGAACGATATTCATCTTAATATTAAGGTTCTGATTAAGATATCATAAATACAGGGCTGCCCAAGCTATCTCCTTGTCGCAAGATCTGGCGACAGATTCTCTAAATTTGGCGATGGCAGTTTTGTGGCTAGAGAAAGACGACAACCATAGGAGCGTAAATATGTGAGGGTGGTGTACACAGATAGTCGCCGGTTTACATATGTACCTTTATCTGTTTGCATTCCCCTTGGATAATTCGTTTTCACAGAAATATATGATATACAGTGTTGCGGCTATGTTTATTCTAGCCTCTCAACAGGGTGAATGTTGTCTGATTCTAAATTGAAAACACTACATTAACACCTCAACCAATAAAGATGTCAAGGACAACCATAGGAGCGTCACATTCACTACTAACAGTATCATATTTTGCATGAATGAACCTTGAAGTGCAACCTCCCTGAAATCAAATTCTAACAGAACGGACTTCCTAAAGCAGGGTCACACACTAAATGTGAGTAAAATGGCGCCCTCTACAATGTGATTTCAGTTAAGTGTCGTTAAGAGATGTAATACAATTTCAACTGGTCACTGACAAGTTTATATACGTTTGTGAATACTAACAAGGCAGTATATTATGTGTACATGTTGAGGGAAAGGTTGATACATATCAAATATGTCAAAAAGGTATCATATAGACAGTAATACTAAATGATGGTGACTTTTCCCGGTCGATGTTTGCAACTGTTTATTGTCTATCATCTGTCTCTAAACGTATTTTATATCTAAATGTATCATAACGTATTATAAAAACACTCTAATACATAGAGTATTGTCTCTGGCCTCATCATTCTGAAAGTAGTTGGTGGAAAGTTCATGTCAAATTCTAGAATAATCTGAGTAACCCTTTCAGTAAGGATTAAAAAATATAAAATTGGAGGCCTACTTTTGTTAAAGAGGATATTACGTTGTAATCAGCCCTACTGTAGCTAACTTGCTGATGCAAGTGTATATCTTCGACAAAGTTTCACCATGCCCAGGGTTAATAAGTACACAACTTTCCGAATTACTTTTGCCCACTTAGTTAGTTAGTCTCTATAATTGTAATTTCCTTCAAATATTTTGTGAAGTATTTGGAAGTTTGTAACGCCTGGCGAGACTTGGATACGGTTACTAGACGGACACAGGTCTACCATTCTCAATCCGCTCCCCATATGACTAATTCACGCAACACTCCTGAAAGTTTCAGGTAACTTTGTAGTACATCAAAGCAGCAGGGTGTAGATTACTCTGCGCATGTCTGTGACGTCACAGCTCTCTTCGGAAGGAGGTGGATAAATACATAAATAATTCGCGCTTCCGAAAAGCGCAAAGGCCGAGCGGCAGCTTTATTAAATATGTTTTACTTTTCTTTATATGATATTGGCATGGCAAGGAAGAGTGCGCATAGATTCGGATTTCATGATTTTCACAATTTCAAAGCTTTAAAATCTTGCGCAGCTCGATATTTCTGCCTTTATAGGCGGATCCAGGGGGGAGGGCTCACCCGGCGCGCCTCCCTACAAGTCTGTCTGACTTGAGTTGGCTAACCGCTTTTTCCTCTTTTTTCCCACAAAAATTTTGTTTTTGCCTTCAAAACTTGGCAAACCTCTTTGCAGCACCGCGTGTATGAACATACTTTTTGTCTCAAATTTTTGTCTGTTGATTTTGCAATGGGCAAATTTCACAATGGGATCAATGGGCTAAAAAGCTGACGGAGAATTCCAGCTTTCCAAAAATATAAATTTTAACTTTGTAGCCCATTTGGATACAGAGATATTGCCAATTGAAATAGACCAGCTCCTCCGTTTAAGGAGCAATCCTTTAAATGGTCTGGTTTTACTTCCCTTAAGGGTCAAATGAAAGATCCAAATTGCACTACCCCCTACTGTGGGAATCCAAGATCCGCCGTTGGCATTCCCCCATCAAATGCAATTAAAAAAATTAAACGAACTTGATATCCGTGATGTCATTTTTTAATTATTCTTCGCGAAAACATATCGGGAGCTCAACGATATAAGCTTTATATTTGTGCAATAACCCACACAGTAGTAGTAGCGATTGACCGAAAATATGGCATGAAATTACGATTTCAACTTGTTGCAAAATCGTCATTTCACAACAAATTTCTACTTGAATTAGGAGGCAAGTAGAATTAATTGTGGCGGTTCTAACAACTTAAACCGCATTGAAATTGATCCACGGAAAGACCAGTAATTCATTGTAGCGTGAGCTACGAGGTGAACCGGACGTGGCACTCACCTCGGTAGTTTCACGTCTGCATTGTGTTCCGCGTGCGAGTTTTACTCCGCGCTACCGCACGCTCGGCCGTGCGGTCTTAAAACTAATATTAGAACCTTGGCCCTATTAAATTACTCTTTTCAAGGGAAAATATCCTATCCCCTATCTCTATTTAATATTCTTATTTGAACAAATTCGTGGGTAGGGATGATTTCTGGCCGTTTCTACTCGTGGGTAGGGATTACTTTTTGCGGTAGGATTTTAACCGCATCACACCCTGAAGTGGGTATATATACGGCAGCTCTGTGTGCTCGAGGAGGACGGATATTTGTAAAAATCTCTCTCCTTGCTTTATTGACCTTATCGCTAGGTGAGCAAAGATCACTTTGGGTGATCTTCTTGAATTAAAAATAATGAATTAAATATTCTTTAATAGATTTTCTTTCTTAATCTTTTACTTTAATGTCTTGTTAATGATTTCTTTGAACTATTGACATGATATCTTGAGATCCTTGACTTAAGCATTCTGCTGGGATCATACATGTTATTAAACTTATCTCTAACAGTGATTTGAATATGAATCATGATCTTTCACTTAACCTTTTCCTGATCTTTTCTAAATCATGATCTTTCACTTAACCTTTTCCTGATCTTTTCTAAATCATGATCTTTCACTGAACCTTTTCCTGATCTTTTCGGATTCTTGATCTTTGAAATAAACTTTTGCACAGATCTTTCCTGTAATATTTTCCTAAGATCTATAACTTAGATATTTAGTGAATAAAATGGTGTTTATGAATAATAATAGTTTTCCTACTGTTGTTTAAATTACAGCAGTGCTTTTGCTATTTAGAAGTACCTTACCTGAGCCAGATGCACATTGGGACACTTAGACTTTTTCATGCATATTTTTGAATAAGGATCTTTAACTTAGTCGTTTTCACGGCCGATCTTTAACTTAGTCGTTTTCACGGCCGATCTTTAACTTAGTCGTTTCACGGCCGATCTTTAACTTAGTCGTTTTCACGGCCGATCCAAAACTTAGTCGTTTTCACGGCCGATCCTTAACTTAGTCGTTTCACGGCCGATCTTTAACTTAGTCGTTTCACGGCCGATCTTTAACTTAGTCGTTTTCACGGCCGATCCTTAACTTAGTCGTTTTCACGGCCGATCCTTAACTTAGTCGTTTTCACACTGATCCTTAACTTAGTCGTTTTGCATGCTTGGATCAGAAACTTAACTGGATCTAGAACTTAATCGTTTCTACTCTTACTTAGAGATTTTGATCCTGTCGTTTATGGGAAACTTCGCGTCTCTTTTGAATAATATTAATCGTTAATCCTAGGATTTCTAGATCACAGTGTTTAGCTCTGCCTATTTTGCGCAGAGGTCCGCAGTCATCTGAACTCAGGGAGATCGTTATTCTATGCTGGTCATGTGGCTTTTCCGATATACTCTCGGTTACACTTGGGAACTGATCCTCTCTAATTTTCGGGGATCGTGTTAGCGAATTTGGGACCTGATCCGGATTTTGGGATCAATCACCCATGACCTGTTCGAGAGAATGATGGTTTGTGTTTGCATGTTATGCGTAGGAGATTATACTCTTACCGGAGTCTCTAGGCTTTTTCGCTCATCTTTAACTTTAACTTTAAGTCTTGATTGTCAGGTTCGGGAACCAAGATCGGGGATCCAATTGATACAGTGTTGGTGATCCGACTCTTGCGAACTGATCTGGACTCGAGCATTTAGACTCCTTGCTTTCTAGCTTTTCCACTTTGCGTGCATGATCGTTATCTACTTATCTTTAAGCTAACTTACTTAAGCACTCTTGCACCCGCACGCCTCTGTATTATCACTCTATCTCTGTATTTAGCCATGCTAGTTTTCCTTGCACTTCCGCTCTGCTCAGACCTGCACCCCTGTAGACATCTTTGTAAATACATGTATTAACTGTAGTTGCGACTTAGTCATATTTCTGGTGGACGGTGATTGTTCCCATCACCCGAAGCTACGCTTGCTCTGCATGCTATCACGGTTTTTGGGTTTCTTTGGCGCAGCGCCTTGGCTTTCCTCTGTTGTCCGTCCTCCCCCACTTGCCGGAGTGGGTTATCAACACCGGCAGCCTTGCAGGTCGCTGATCGCGAGATCACGTGACCTAGCAATCTCGTTACATTTGGTGACAGCGGTGGGATAGTCAAAACTCTAATGACTATGTCCTAAAACTGAAATTCGTAATCCTAGACGCTAGAAAACTATGGACAGCCAACATGAGATACCGAGAGAGGTCCTGGGGCCAGTGGCGGATCAGGAGAAGCTGATTGATCATCCGGGACTGCAGACCAAGATAGATGCAGCCCATGGTGGAGAAGGCGATCCTCATGGAGAACCTGGATATAGGGGACGACTGACCAGATCCAGGGCCAGAGGTAGTCAATATGCAGATGGTGATCGGGAGCAGGATCTTGGTTTGGCCGCTGAGACAGGATCCGGGCTGGCTACGGTCATAAATGAATTTGATGTCGGCGAGAGCCATGCGGCGGAGTTGCCATTGGGTGGCACTCCTAGGCGGAGTGAGGACCTGGTCAGGGATAGAGAGGTGGTCCATCCGTCTCCCGGTATCATTCGGGAAGGGAGAGCAGGATCAGCCTCCCGAGGGTCCGCTGGGGAGAGAGAATCAGAACAGCTCTCCGGCGGGTTGATTGAAGAGGGATCCAGAACATGTGGATGGGGGCCTGCCACTGACTTTCCCAGTGGAGCGAACGCCACCGGAAGGGATGCCCGATCAGCTGGAGGAACTATGCCACATTTGGAGACACGGAATGCTGGATCAACTGGTGGACGGTTGAGGCAAGACCAGAATGTGAGAGCGGTAGTGGAGGAGCTGAGGCATGGACCGATGCATGACAGGTCTACAGCTGGAGTATCGGAGTACCCTCGGTTGCTGCAGGCCGAGATGACTGGTGCCGATTCGATGACCCCGGAGACAGTGTATGCCGATTCGGTGGGTGGTGAGATATTCAGGGGAAGAATGACGGGTGGGGCACCCACGTCCCATGGAGTGATGTCCTTCGGTGGCCCAGAGGCTAATTCACGCCAGGTGTCCTATGGAAGAGGCCAAATGTGGCAGACGACAAGAGGGGGAGTAGGACTCCGCCCAAGAGAAGAAATTGGGTGCAGAGAGCCAATAGTGGTGCCAGGCCACATGGAGCACAGATTTCGCAGTAGGGAAGCCAATCATGGGCTTGGTAGAGGAAGACCGACCCAGCATGTGCGGTTTGACAGCCGGGACCGGGACACTGTGGGGGATGATCGTCATCTTGCTCCCTGTAGCCCCAGACGGGAAGATTGGTTAGAGAATCGACCAGTTGACAGGGAAGATAGGCGGGAAAGACAAACCCTTGGAGAACGCCGTGGAGGTGGGAATATCACCAGGCACACCTCACCAGCTCGATCAAGAGGACCTGTAATCTTTGGTGATGGGCAGCGGCGGCCAGCCATGCAGCCCGATCGTTATGATGGATCCACTCCGTGGTTAGAATATCAGGCTCACTTCGAGTTTTGTGCCGACATCAATGGTTGGGGGGATGAGGAGAGTGCCCTTTATTTGGCCGCCAAGCTGAAGGGTCCTGCCCAGAAGGTCCTTGGAGACAAGAGGTGTCGACGAGGGTATGCGGAGCTGACTGGTATGCTCTCCAGGAGCTTTGGTCCGGGGCAGCATTCGGAGATGTACTTAGCCGAACTAAGAAACAGAAGAAGAAAAGTGGGGGAGACGATCCAGGAGATGGGACTGGACATCAGGAGACTTGGGCAACTGGCATATCCAGAGATGGATGAGGAGGCCAGGGATCGCCTTGCGCGGATGCATTTCCGGGACGCCCTAGATAATCAGGAGATCAGGGTAGCGATCTTTCAGGCCAGGCCCAGCACGTTGGAGGAGGCCATCGAAATCGCGACGGAACTCGACTCCTATATGGAAGTGGAGAAAAATCGGGCAGGAAAAGTTTCTCGCCCGCAGGCAAGAGTGGTGATCTCCCAGGATGATGAGATAAGACAGCTGAGGGAAGAACTGGCGAAGTTAAGGAGTGGTCAGGGCAGTGGAGGCCGACAGAACTTCAGAGCCAGGGATCTGTCAGAGGTGACTTGCTATGGGTGTGGTCAAAAGGGTCATTATCGCCGGGAGTGTCCTCATAAAAATGAGAGATCGGGAAACGAGAACGCGTCTGCTCTAGGGACCCAGGACAGACGCTAGAGAAAGAGGTCCCTCAAGAGGAAGACTGGGATACAGAGGAGGAGGGACTCACGGCCGCGCAGGTGGAAAAAGCCAAGAGAGGAATTTATGTGAAGGGATACATTGACGAGTGTCCAGTTGACTTTCTGATCGACACGGGTGCCACGGAGACATTCATCAGCGTCGAACAGTATGAGAGGCTGGCAGGTGCAGGTCTTCCCACTCTTCTTCCGGATTGGACCAGGGTGAGTCTCGCAAATGGGGACCCCCTGGAGGTGACTGGGAGGATGCAGATACTTGTTTCGTTGGGTGGAAGCCGCCTGATGGTGCCCGTGACTGTCGCCCCTATAGCCTGCCCTGCAATTTTGGGTTTGGACTACTTGCTGATGTCGGGTGGAGTACTGGATATGCCCAAGCTGCAGCTGCATTGTGGGGGAAGGTCCATTCCCCTGCGAGATGAAAAAGCAGAGCCATTTATCGGACGTATCCTGGCTGAGTCCACGATGATGATTCCGGCTGGAGGTGAGGCTGTGCTCTCTGGAACTCTAGAGGGGTAGGAGGGCCAGCCCTGGACAGGAACAGGCTTCATAGAGCCTGGAAAGAAGAATGTTGTAGGGCGCGGCCTCATGGTGGCTCGCCTTCTTGTGGAGGCTGGCCAACATGTGCCTGTACGAGTCTTCAATCCTGGAGAGCTTCCGTTGCTGGTTTATAAGGGGACAGTGGTTGCACAGATGACACCTCTGACAGAAGGGGAGCAGCCACTTGACCAGAGCAATCAAAAATTTATAAGAAGAATGAAGGAGATGGATTCCACGCTGGCCGAGGCGGGGAATGAAGTTCCAAAGCACTTGGTCGATTTGTTAGAAAGGAGCTGCCAGCATCTCAGTGGGGAACAGAGTCAGAGGGTTCGGGAGCTGCTGTTGAGGAATCAGGACGTGTTTTCAAAGGGTGACCTGGATCTGGGGAGAACTGATTTAGTACGTCACTCCATCAATACTGGCGACCATCGACCAATCAAGCAGCCTTATCGCCGTCTTCCGGTATGGCAACAGCAAGAGGCAGAGAAGCAGATCGGGGATATGCTGGAGAAGGAGGTGATTGAGAAGTCAACAAGTCCATGGGCCTCGCCAATTGTCTTGGTGAAAAAGAAAGATGGCAGCACCAGGTTCTGCATCGATTACCGACGCGTGAATGAGGTGACCATAAAGGATGCTTATCCGCTGCCTAGAATAGAGGATACCTTTGATGCTCTTCATGGTGCCGTGTGGTTCTCTACTTTGGATCTGGCAAGTGGATATTGGCAGGTGGAGCTGGATGATGAGGCCAAGGAGAAGTCAGCCTTTGCTGTAAGAGGGGGATTATACCAGTGGAAGGTGATGCCATTTGGCCTTTGCAACGCGCCCGCTACATTCGAGAGATTGATGGAGCGGATTCTGACCGGACTTCATTGGGAGATCCTTTTGGTTTACCTCGACGATGTGATTATCTATGGCAAAACTTTCGATGAAGAACTTCAAAGATTACAGACAGTGTTCCAAAGGTTGAGGGAGTCCAAACTTAAACTAAAGCCGAAGAAATGTCATTTATTCCAAAAGAAAGTTGCATATCTGGGGCATGTGGTGTCTGCAGAGGGCGTGGCGACGGATCCTGAGAAGATAGAAGCAGTCAAGTTTTGGCCTGTTCCTGGAAATCAGACTGGTGTCCGGAGTTTCTTGGGTCTGGCTTCCTACTATAGAAGGTTTATTGAGGGGTTTGCTGCATTGGCCAAGCCTCTCCACCGTCTGACAGAAAAGAATAGCACCTTCCATTGGACGATGGAGTGCCAGGATGCCTTCCAAAACATCAAGGAGAGACTCATCAGCGCTCCAATTTTGGCTTTTCCAGCAATTGAGGGAAGGTTCATTTTGGACACAGTTGCCAGAGGCTATGGCATTGGAGCGGTCCTGTCCCAAATCCAGGATGGAGAAGAGCGGGTGCTGTCTTACGCCAGCCGCACGCTGAATAAACCTGAGCAGAACTATTGCGTAACCCGTCGGGAACTGCTGGCCGTGGTATACTTCATCAAAAAGCACCGGCATTACTTGTATGGGAGGGAGTTTGAAGTCAGGACTGATCACGCAGCGCTCAAGTGGTTGTTATCATTCAAGAATCCTGAGGGTCAACTGGCCAGATGGCTGGATGTGCTGAGTGAGTATCACTTCACCATCACGCATCGAGCAGGTAGAGGCCATGGGAATGCGGATGGTCTGTCTAGAGGTCCTTGTATACAATGTGGGAATACAGAGGAGGTGGAGACACAAAATCCTGGCAAGAGAAGATGGGTCAAGAAGGAGCAGATCCCTGATGCCGTGGCAGAGAATGAAGCTGGTCCCCAGCGGGATGAGACAGAGATTCCGGAGACCCCTGGTGCCCTTAGAACTGACGCTGCTTTGCGTTTGTTGGCTTTTGTGCCTCCATGGCCTTTGTCCAAGGTGAGAGAGCTGCAACTTGATGATATAGCCGTCGGGCCACTCCTGCGGATTAAGGAGGTACACGAGGATCAGCCGACATGGAGTATGATCTCGGATTGGCACCCACAGGCGAAGTCCTACTGGGCACAATGGAATCAACTGGTTATCAGGGAGGGTGTCCTCTACCGCAAATGGGAAGAAACTGATGGCTCTAGAGTCAGATGGCAGATGGTGGTGCCACGGAAACTGAAGGACGAAGTCTTGGAGCAGTCACATACTGCAGTAACAGCCGGACATTTTGGGGTGGCCAAAACCCTACACCGCATTCGACAGGGCTTCTACTGGACGGGTCATACCTGTGATATTCGTTCCTGGTGTAGATCCTGCAGCACCTGCTGTGCGAGGAGAGCTCCTGCTCGGAAACATCGGGCTGCTTTGAGACAATACCTGGTTGCAGGGCCAATGGAGCGTATGGCCATGGATGTCCTTGGTCCCTTTCCCGAGAGCAATCAAGGAAACAAAGTTGTGTTGATAGTGGCAGACTACTTCACCAAGTGGATGGAGGCATTCCCTCTCCCAAACCAGGAGGCAGAAACAGTAGCCAAGAAACTGGTGGAGGAGGTGGTGTGTCGATTTGGAGTTCCGGGACAGCTACATTCCGATCAGGGTAGGAACTTTGAGTCGAAGGTGATGGCAGAAATGTGTCGGCTCCTGGGCATTAAGAAGACGCGCACCACGCCTCTGAATCCTAAATCAGATGGTCTAGTGGAGAGATTCAATCGAACCATTCTGGACGTGATGGCAAAGTTCCTTCAACCACATAAAAACCAGAGGGACTGGGATGGGATTCTACCGTTTGCCATGATGGCCTACAGATGCACCATTCAGGAGTCCACTGGAGAGAGTCCAAATATGCTCATGTTTGGGCGAGAGATCAACGCACCTTCCCTCATGCTAGTGGGGCGACCCCAAGATGCGACGGAACCCGACACGGATTACGTCAGATGGCTGCAGTTGCAGATTGAAGCTGCTTGGGAGCGTGCCCGCCTCCACCTGAAGAAAAGTGCTGCTCGCCAGAAAGCATACTATGACCAGAATGCCTGGGAGGGCAAGTATGCGCTGGGAAGTTTGGTTTGGCTGTACAGACGATTCTCCAAAAAGGGACAGAGTCGTAAACTTCTGAGTCCATGGCATGGACCCTGGATGGTTATAAAAGTGATGTCAGGTGTCACCTACAGAATTCAGCATGGCGTAAAAGGAAAGCCAAGAATTGTTCATTTCGACCGCTTAAAGGACTTCGTTGGGCCACTGCCCAAGAAGTGGGTGGCTTGGAAGAGTCGTGTGATGGGATCAACCGAAATGGACGGTGCCGAGGGTGGGGAGGATTCTGACCAGATGCCTGTTGGAACTGGAGAGACCATGTTGGCGACCCCAAGAGTTGAGTCTGAAGTCCACACGGCGGGTGTTGGAAGTGAGGAAACTGGGAGTGCAGAGGGATTTCTGGCTGAGTCAGCAGGAAGGTCGGGAAGGAGCCGGGGAATGCCTCTACGTCTCCGGGATTACGAGGTGGAGATTTGAGGTGAGGCCTTGGCAGGAGTGGCCTATCTGGGGCTTTGAGTGGTCTGGGGATGGTCCGATACCAATGTCAGCCATGTGGATGCTTTTCCGTGTGGCTCTGGGACGTGAAGGGAGGATGTTCAAGCCACCTCCTGCGCAGCGGGGTCCTTAAATCTATGAGTGGGGGATGGTGCCGTTTGAAGTTGTTGTCTGGCCACATTGAAAGATAAGCTGTCTGAGCAGGGCGGAAACACATTAAGATGTCAATTGACGGGCCCGGCCCTTGCGGCTTGCGTTCTCTTTCAGCATCATGGTATCTCAAGCCTGTAGCCTGTGCCAGAAGACATTCTCAACCCGCAGTAACCTGGTCCGCCACCGGAGGAAGGTTCACCACGAGGATCCGGGTGGTGAGGAGACAGTTCTGCCCAGTGGGACCCCGGAGGCCAGGTTCAGTAGTGAGAGTGACAGCAGCTCCAGCAGTAGTACAGGCTCCAGCCAGAACTCAGAAAGCAGTGGGGAAGAGGAAGGCGGCTCCCAACAGAAGAGCGGCTCCCACCGGGAGGAAAGTGGTAGCGAAGATGGAGAAGGCCCCCACAACACCGCCTTGACACGAAAGATCGTAACCGAGACTGTGATGGAGGGAGATGAGGAGGTGGTGGCAGCGTGGAGAGAGAGCCGTCAGAGCCCCAGCCCAGACCCCGAGCCAGCACCCAAGAGGCGGAGGACCACGGTGGATAGACCGAAGCAGACCCACAGAGCAACCGAGGAGAAGAGACGGAAAGAGAGGGAGGCCACAAGGAAGGCAGAGAAAAAGAGGGAAGAGGAGAAAAGGGCGAAGGAAAAGAGGGAAAAGAGACAACTGGAGCGACGCAAGAAAGAGGAGGCGGAGGAGCGAGAGAGGAAATGGAGACAAGAACGTGACGAGAAGAAGAAGAATGAGCAGAAAGAACGAGAGACAAAAGAGAAGGAGCAGGAGGAGAAGGATAAGGAGCGGGAGAAGGAGATCACGAGGAGAAGGAAGGACAGAGAGGAGAGGCACCGGGTTAGGGATTTGAAGGAGGCGCAGGACAAGACCCGAGAGGACGTGGTCAGAGAGGACGTAGTCAGGATGGATGAGGTCGAGGGAGGTGGCGATGCCACAGTCGTGGTTGAGGGTGATCTGGTGCAGATGAGTGACTTGGAGAAAGAGAGGGACGACCTGAGGAAGGAAGTCGAGCAGTTGAAGGAGGAGAGGGGAAAGCTACTGGCGGAGAGGGAGAAACTCAGAAGCGAGAACCGACTCTGGGGCACGAAACGCGTAGTGCCGGCGGAGGCCCCCCATCTCGAGACAGTTGGAGTGCCCGTTCGGATGGTGAGCCGGGCCACCCGCCACAAGCCGGATGGGGAACGTATCGTGGAGGAATTCTTTGCTCCAATGTTATAGATTAATAAACTTTAGGGACCGTGGGGTGGCTTTGGATGGAGTGGTGGCGCACGCGGCCATGACCCCATTTACATTGATGGAAGATACCCATATTGCGGTCATGCCTCGTGTGCTGCTATATGAATGCACAGCTGCACCACTATCTTGCATGGCACCTTGCAGTCTGAGCAGAGCAACCTTTTCCCTTGTGTGATTTTCCTCGGGTACACAGAGTTCATCTTGGGGACAAGATGCTAGAGGGGGAGTGATGTAGCGTGAGCTACGAGGTGAACCGGACGTGGCACTCACCTCGGTAGTTTCACGTCTGCATTGTGTTCCGCGTGCGAGTTTTACTCCGCGCTACCGCACGCTCGGCCGTGCGGTCTTAAAACTAATATTAGAACCTTGGCCCTATTAAATTACTCTTTTCAAGGGAAAATATCCTATCCCCTATCTCTATTTAATATTCTTATTTGAACAAATTCGTGGGTAGGGATGATTTCTGGCCGTTTCTACTCGTGGGTAGGGATTACTTTTTGCGGTAGGATTTTAACCGCATCACACCCTGAAGTGGGTATATATACGGCAGCTCTGTGTGCTCGAGGAGGACGGATATTTGTAAAAATCTCTCTCCTTGCTTTATTGACCTTATCGCTAGGTGAGCAAAGATCACTTTGGGTGATCTTCTTGAATTAAAAATAATGAATTAAATATTCTTTAATAGATTTTCTTTCTTAATCTTTTACTTTAATGTCTTGTTAATGATTTCTTTGAACTATTGACATGATATCTTGAGATCCTTGACTTAAGCATTCTGCTGGGATCATACATGTTATTAAACTTATCTCTAACAGTGATTTGAATATGAATCATGATCTTTCACTTAACCTTTTCCTGATCTTTTCTAAATCATGATCTTTCACTTAACCTTTTCCTGATCTTTTCTAAATCATGATCTTTCACTGAACCTTTTCCTGATCTTTTCGGATTCTTGATCTTTGAAATAAACTTTTGCACAGATCTTTCCTGTAATATTTTCCTAAGATCTATAACTTAGATATTTAGTGAATAAAATGGTGTTTATGAATAATAATAGTTTTCCTACTGTTGTTTAAATTACAGCAGTGCTTTTGCTATTTAGAAGTACCTTACCTGAGCCAGATGCACATTGGGACACTTAGACTTTTTCATGCATATTTTTGAATAAGGATCTTTAACTTAGTCGTTTTCACGGCCGATCTTTAACTTAGTCGTTTTCACGGCCGATCTTTAACTTAGTCGTTTCACGGCCGATCTTTAACTTAGTCGTTTTCACGGCCGATCCAAAACTTAGTCGTTTTCACGGCCGATCCTTAACTTAGTCGTTTCACGGCCGATCTTTAACTTAGTCGTTTCACGGCCGATCTTTAACTTAGTCGTTTTCACGGCCGATCCTTAACTTAGTCGTTTTCACGGCCGATCCTTAACTTAGTCGTTTTCACACTGATCCTTAACTTAGTCGTTTTGCATGCTTGGATCAGAAACTTAACTGGATCTAGAACTTAATCGTTTCTACTCTTACTTAGAGATTTTGATCCTGTCGTTTATGGGAAACTTCGCGTCTCTTTTGAATAATATTAATCGTTAATCCTAGGATTTCTAGATCACAGTGTTTAGCTCTGCCTATTTTGCGCAGAGGTCCGCAGTCATCTGAACTCAGGGAGATCGTTATTCTACGCTGGTCATGTGGCTTTTCCGATATACTCTCGGTTACACTTGGGAACTGATCCTCTCTAATTTTCGGGGATCGTGTTAGCGAATTTGGGACCTGATCCGGATTTTGGGATCAATCACCCATGACCTGTGCGAGAGAATGATGGTTTGTGTTTGCATGTTATGCGTAGGAGATTATACTCTTACCGGAGTCTCTAGGCTTTTTCGCTCATCTTTAACTTTAACTTTAAGTCTTGATTGTCAGGTTCGGGAACCAAGATCGGGGATCCAATTGATACAGTGTTGGTGATCCGACTCTTGCGAACTGATCTGGACTCGAGCATTTAGACTCCTTGCTTTCTAGCTTTTCCACTTTGCGTGCATGATCGTTATCTACTTATCTTTAAGCTAACTTACTTAAGCACTCTTGCACCCGCACGCCTCTGTATTATCACTCTATCTCTGTATTTAGCCATGCTAGTTTTCCTTGCACTTCCGCTCTGCTCAGACCTGCACCCCTGTAGACATCTTTGTAAATACATGTATTAACTGTAGTTGCGACTTAGTCATATTTCTGGTGGACGGTGATTGTTCCCATCACCCGAAGCTACGCTTGCTCTGCATGCTATCACGGTTTTTGGGTTTCTTTGGCGCAGCGCCTTGGCTTTCCTCTGTTGTCCGTCCTCCCCCACTTGCCGGAGTGGGTTATCAACACCGGCAGCCTTGCAGGTCGCTGATCGCGAGATCACGTGACCTAGCAATCTCGTTACATCATTTTAGCAGTGTATCAGCATAACGTTGGTGCTAGTGTCGACATTTTCCCATAGATGTCGCCACTCGTCGTTTGGCGGGATTCGATGACGTCATTTTTGTGCCATTTTCCGCCGATAGAGAGCGCTATTTGTTGCCTGGTCATCTGCGTTCAAAACGGTATTTTCCTACAATTTATACGATTTAAAGGAATCAATCGTTGCATTACGGCATGAATGGTCTGGGGGCGACCTCTATTTAGTTTACCCGCACACGCCAGCTGCTCTAATGCTAAAAGCTCTCGCGAGATCGCGCGTTCGCCGCCATTTTAAAATGGCGGCGACTATAGCAGATGCGGCAATGTAATTCCGAGCTCAGGACTTCGCTCGGAAACAAGGAATGGCTGTCACCACACGTGTCTAGCCTAAATCGCCAGGCTTTTTCCGAAATGTTCCAGATTTATATGGTTTCCATGAAACAATTGAGTGGAAACATGATTTGTGGGTATCCCTCTGTTTAGATGACTGTTTGAAATCGAGGATTTATTGCCTTAAAAGAGGTACCTTGCTCTCTTCACCGTGAAGTACGATGGCGGGAAATCGTGACCTATCCAAGCCTTGACTTAGAAATATATTTTGATTTCTAGCTCTCGTGATAGAAGGTAGATTACGTTTGTAATAAGTCAAGATCAATGAAAATCTCTGGTCCTGGTTTTAGTAGGAGTTACATCCACTTCAGTGAATACAATCTAAAAGTAAAAGGACTCGAGATCTGAAGAAAAAGAGGGAGGTACTTCAAAATTGGCCAGAGAGCTCATATCCATCTCATCTGTTCTAGTCTTCTAGTGGTTCGAGCAACTCTAACTGTGGTATCGGCCGTTGTTTACTATATGCTGTCTATTAGCCGAATCACATGTGATTCGGCTTATAGACAGCATACAGTAAACAAGCCAGTCAACCTGAACAGGCTAGCCTCAACGAATAGCTCAATAGTCGTGCTCTGCTTAAGTTATGCTGGCGCACAGGTTTCTCTGTATTGTAAATTATACAAGAGCCCTGATTGGTCTTTGTTCTCTCGCAACTTCAAGCTGCTGCCAGATCAGAGACCCCTGGCATGTCCAGTCCTTCACTATGGCGCATATATTAATTGGTCTCTCGCTACATATCCATTCTTTTCTTCATCCAAGCCTAAAGGGAGAAGACTTTAAAAAAATCATAACAGGAAAAACTGACACCGAAAAACAAAAATGAAACATTAAAACAATACCTGCAGTGTTTAAAACAGTAGAAAAAAACAAAAGCTAGGAAATCTAGAAACAAAATTGTTCCTAATGTGACGGAATGACCCCAGGGCTAAGAAACAGGTCATGTTCCGTCACTTCTATTATTGTAAGCTGGGTCTCCGCCTTCGCAGAGCCTAGCATTTAGACGTGCGACAAAGTATCTAGTTATTTCGAGTGCTCTGTGACGTAGCGCTCGTGCGGCCTCAACGATTGATGTACCGCGCGTGCGATTGGAAGGAAGGGCGGGAAACTAGGTTAGATTCGAAATCACGTCAGTCTAGAATAGATCGTTGAAGTGAGAAGTCTTAGATTAGAGTTAGAGTAGAGTAGAAGTAGAGGTAACGACAGAGGTGTTTACAGACGGATTAAGGTGCTTGAGAGCTGGATTTAGACTACCCAGAGAGTAACGATTACAAGGTCAAGTAGCCAGAAAGAGACTGAAGCTGTTCACGGATTATTATGTGTATATAGAGAGGATTATGATGACAGCATAGAGAAGAACTGTAGCTGAGCAGAGTGTGTATTTACATCCGGATTTACCAGACATTGAGACCAGATATTAGAGAGATCAAAAACTTTTTGTGGACTTGTGATGTCGTGATGGTCATTTACATAGAGTGGACTTATTGTGTTGGTGCTGCTGTATAGAGAACGAGTGCGGTGGTATGTATATTGTACTGTGATGATTAAACTGTATTGTTGATTTATACTTGCTCGTCCCGTCTTCTCTTCAACACCACATCCATCCCCAACCTTCGCTAAGCGTTATTGTAAGAGTCAGAAAACCCAACTGAGCTTTATTTCATTTCAAGAGAGAACTAAGAAACCTTTTATTTAAGTAAGGTGATTCTGTTTGTCAGTCGGATCATCCCTTCGGCCAGGGATCCATTCCGCTACATATAGCACACTCTTCTTTGGTGACAGCGGTGGGATAGTGTTTAGCACTATCGGCGAAATTCTCGAAACTTTTGTCGGAACGAACTCACAGTTGGTAGTAATAATCAGTGGGGATGGAAGGTGAAGCGGAACGAAAGCAAATTGTCGAGGTGGTGGAGGAGCAGGCGGACGGTGCGTTGCGGCTCGAGGGGGTAGACATCACGCAGCCGTGGCTGGCGGCGCAGTCACTGGCGATGGCGGCGGCCAACAGATCGGGATCGGAGTTTGGGCGAGAACATTCACCAAAAGTGGCATTGAGTCCACCGCAAGACACAGAATTATCGTCCAAACCACGCATAAAGCGAACCTTTCTTACGCCTGAGCGAACCGATTCCTTACGCATTGAGCGAACCTTTCTTACGCCTGAGCGAACCGTTAACACTTTCAGAGAACAGATCTCGGGTGCCCGTTTGGACGATTTTATATCAGCAGATCGTTCATTTGGTGCAACCCGAGCGACAGAGTGGCCGTCCGAGCGACCGGTAGCTGAGAGACAAGCGGTTCTTCAGAGAGATAGCAAGGCAGAGGCGGGAGATTCGTCGTCAGATGCAGAGTCGGTGGCGCCAGATCGACCGTGCCGTGACGTCACAGGGGAGCGGGTGACCTCCAGAGCCGAGCAGAGGACAGAAGCTGATTGCGGTATACGAGCACCACCAGGCCATCCCTCGGCGAGTAGAAGAGGAGCGGTCAACGCTTCGTTGGACACTACGGTGCCCCTGATGGAAGTGCCGTTGGCCAGTAGCAGCTCCGGGGTGATTGACTTTCCCAGGAAGGGAATTGTGGGGGCGGGGCGGACGACAGCCCCGACCCGAGGTACAGAGTCACCGCGAGAGAGAGAGCCGATTGGTATGGAACAGGTGATAGCAGACATGGCAGCCCTGATGGGAGGAACGTTGAAGACGATAGCGGAGACGCAGCGGGCCATGGCAGCACGGACAGAGGGAACGGGCGAGCCCCAACGGCCGAAGACATCCGAGCACTGGCGAAACGCCCGAGTGGACCGCTTTGACGGGGTGAGCGAGTCATGGGTGGATTATCGCATGCACTTCGAGGCGACAGCGAAGCTCAACAAGTGGAGCGACAGCGAGAAAAGCCTGTGCCTTATCGCGGCTATGAAGGGAGGAGCCCAACGGGTGGTGCAGCACCTGTCCGACGCCGAGAGATCCTCGTACCGAAACATCGTCAGGGTTCTTGACCAGCGCTACGCATCGGATGACCAGGCCGAGAAACACGCCATGGAGTTAGCGCAGCGTCGCCAGAAGCCAGAAGAGAGTCTGCAGGAGTTGGGTGACGTGTGTAGACGGCTGTTCACCCTGGCCTACCCCGACGCAGAAGGGAAGTTGAAGGATCGTCTCATGAAGAAGGCGTTCATCGAGATGATTGCAGACGAGAAGATACAGCGTTTGACCGCCAGAGGGGATGCCCAGACCTTGGAGGAAGCAGTGCACCTAGCCATCAAGTATGAGGGCACCGAAAGTGGGCGTGGCGCGAAAGAGCTGAAGGGAAAACCCCTGCTGACCACGGTAGCCCGACAGGTGGGGACCGTGACACCCACTGCGGATAACACCATCCAAGCGAAACTAGAGGCCCTGGAAGAACTCGTCCTGAAGTTGCAGCCCAGAAGATGGGAGGGTGCTGGAGGACCACAGAGGCCGTTCCTGTGCTATAGCTGCCGACAGCCAGGTCACATGGCGAGAGACTGTCCCAACAAGACCGGTTCGGGAAACGGACCGAGTGCCGCCCCCGGGGCAGGAGGGCCGGCACAGGAGGAGTAGAACAGACGCCCAAGAAAATACACTTCGACGGGGAAGATGAGGGGAGCCCCTACATGATTGGAAAGATAGGAGGAAAAGAGTACGAATGCTTGTTGGATACCGGCGCCACGAAGTCGATTATCTCGCCCGAGGTCTACCTGAACCACCCGAATAGAAACGACCTAGCCCTGAGAGAGTGCAGAGAGAGGCTAGTCTCCATCGACAAATCACCAGTGACAGTTCGGGGAGAAGTGGAACTAGAAGTGGATTTGTGTGGAACGATATTAGTAGGACACTTCATGATCGCCGAGATAGCCGATGACGTCGTGTTAGGTATAGGACTACAGAGAGCGGGCGGAATCATGGTGAACCATCATACTCAACAAGTCGAGTTCGAGGGAGGAAAAACAGTCCCCTACATCAGCCAGAGAATATCAGGGCTGTCGAAGTGTTGCAAGGTGCTGGCGGACAGAACAGTGGTGATACCCCCCCGAAAGGAAATCCTGACCACGGGGTATATCTGCGGCCGCACGAAAGAATTGGAGAAAGTGAGAGGATCAGGATTGGTGGAACCTAGTTCGAAGGGGAAGATGGGACAGAGGGGCGTCATGGTGGGGAAAGCACTGGTGGATGTGGGCAAAGATTATATACCCATCCGACTCCTCAATACCACCAGCGAACCTATCACGATCTACAAGGGCACGCCAGCAGGAGTAGTGACCCCGGTGGCCGGAGAGCCACCTGTCCCCGTGGAGACCAAGAAAGAACCAGAGGAGAAAAGATGTACAGAAAAGATGCCTGACTTCCTGCGGCCATTGTGTAAAGATGGAAGTGAAAACCTGTCGTCGGAAGGGAAGAAGAAACTGGCGGAGCTGCTGACCAAACACCAGAGTGCTTTTGCTAGTGGGCCAGACGACCTGGGGCGGACCCATTTGGTCCAGCACGAGATCAGGACACCCCCAGACCTGCGACCATTGCGACAACCGGCCAGAAGGTTCCCGTTTTGGAAACAAACAGAAGCCAAGGAAATAGTGGACGACCTGCTGAAGAGGGACCTGATAGAGCCGTCGGCGAGCCCGTGGGCGGCACCAGTGGTGATGGTGAAAAAGAAAGACAACACGACCCGTCTGTGCGTAGACTACCGACGTCTGAACAGCCACACCATCCAGGACGCCTACCCCTTACCCAGAATCGACGATTCACTGGACGCCTTGGGAGGAAGCAAGTGGTTTTGTACCCTTGACCTGGCCAGCGGCTACTGGCAGGTGGGAATGTCCAAGAGTGCACAAGAGAAGTCCGCGTTTATCACCAGCGGGGGGTTGTATTCCTGGAAGGTCATGCCCTTTGGCTTGAGTACAGCACCCGGTACTTTCGAGCGGCTGATGGAAACAGTGCTGTCGGGATTACAGTGGGAAACCTGCCTCATCTACCTGGATGACGTCATCATCTTCGGGAAAACAGAGCAGCAGACCCTGGACCGCCTGGATGCGATCCTGAGCAGAATAGGACAGGCAGGAATGAAGCTCAAGCCCAGCAAGTGTCGCTTATTCCAGAAGAGAGTACATTACCTGGGGCACGTGGTGACGGAGGAGGGAGTCATGACGGACCCTGAGAAGATCGAGACAGTGAGAGAGTGGCCAGTGCCCACCACGCAGACAGAGGTACGCAGCTTCCTGGGGACTGCGTCGTACTACAGGAGGTTTGTACAGAATTTCGGGACCATTGCCCGTCCCCTGCATAGGCTGACGGAGAAGAACAGACCCTTCTTGTGGACCACCGAATGCCAGGTTGCCTTCGAGACACTGCGGAAGAAATTGGTGGAGGCCCCCATCCTAGCCTACCCTAGCAGTGAGGAAGACTTCATCTTAGATACCGACGCCAGTGCCACAGGAATCGGGGCGGTATTGTCGCAGGTGCAAGACGGCGTAGAGAGACCCATAGCATATGCAAGTCGGGGGCTGAGCAAGTCGGAGAGGAACTACAGCGTGACAAAGAGAGAGCTGTTGGCGGTGGTTTTCTACTGCAAGTATTTCCGGCACTACCTGATAGGAAGAAAGTTCAAGCTACGCACAGATCACGCCGCCTTGAGGTGGTTGCAAACCTTCAAAGACGCCACGGGAATGTGGGCCAGGTGGCAGAATACCCTGGCAGAGTTCAACAAGGAAATTGTGCACAGAGCTGGCAGGAGTCACGGTAACGCCGACGGTTTGAGCAGACGGCCAAACGAACAACCAGAGAGGGGGAGAAGCTCCGACAGTGGTGACCCCGAAATCAAGAGTACCGAGAGTGAATCGCCTGAAGAGGTGGAAGAGAACATCACCTGCCTTCGTCCAGAGGAAAGCCACAGGGTGGCAGCGGTCACTATACAGCCGCTGTGGACGAATGCTGAGTGGAGAGAATTGCAGAAAGAAGACCCCGACATCGCGCCAATCTGGACTAGGCTGGCCAGGGGGGAAGAAAGACCCAGGTGGAATGAGATATCCGAACACAGCTTGGCCACCAAGTCCTACTGGGGAGAATGGCAACGCCTGAAGATGAGAGAGGGTGTCATCTACAGAAAGTGGGAGAGTTCCGACGGAGCGAAAGTTCACACTCAGGTGCTGGTTCCAAGGAGCAAGCGGAAAGAGTTCCTACAGCAAGCCCACGGTGAGAGGTGGACAGCTCATCTGGGAGTGAAGCGAACAGTGGCACGTCTACATGAGAAGTACTTCTGGTATGACATGCGAGCTGACGTCAGGAGTTGGCTGGCCCAGTGCGGGGTCTGCGTCAGAGCCAAGGGACCGGGAGGCAGGACCAGGAAGAATCCTATGACCATTGTGAGATCGGGGACGCCCTTTGAGAGAATCGCCATAGACATGTATGGACCGCTGCCTGAGACAGCCAGAGGGAACTCGAAGATCCTAGTCATCACTTGTTATTTTACCAAGTGGGTAGAAGCCTATGCCTTGCCGGACGAGACAGCCGAGACGGTAGCCGAGGCCCTGGTGAATGACTTCGTCAGCAGATATGGTACCCCTGTCTCCATCCACAGCGATCAGGGAAGAAACTTCGAGAGTACGCTGTTCCAAGAGGTGTGCAGATTACTGGGAATACGCAAGACAAGAACAACTGCCTATCACCCGGAGGGAAACGGAATGGTGGAGAGGTTCAACCGTACGATGGGAGCCATGATCAGAAGCCTGATAGGAGAAGAACACGACAACTGGGATAAAATCCTACCCCTCACCCTGATGGCTTACAGATCCAGTGTGCATGAGACCACTCAACAGACACCACACATGATGCTGTTTGGAAGAGAGATGACCGTCCCGTTGGCACTCACCATGTCCGAGTTGCCCACCAGCCTGGTGGAGCAGGACGAGCTGGAGCACACTTGGGACCTCCGAGAGAAATTGGCTAAAGTTCACCGACGGGCCAGAGAAGTCACCGGTCAAGCAATGCGACGACAGAAACTGCAGCATGATCGGGGGGCAATGGGCCACCGGAGAGACGTGGGAGACTTAGTCTGGCTGATCACCAAGGTTAGAAGACAGGGTAGAGCTGCCAAGTTTGAACACAAGTGCAAGGGACCCTATACCGTGATCGACGTGATGGCCGACGTGACGTACCGAATAGAAGACAAGAAAGGAAAGAGAACAGTGGTCAATGGAGAGAGGCTGATAACCTTTGTCAAGCCCGGGGATTGGTCTAGCACCGATGGAGCTGAGGATGAGCCGAGAGAACACGAGATTCCGACATCGGTAGACTCCGAAAGTGGTGATGACCAACCCGACGTGAGACCAGAGAAAGAAAATTCCCAGAGAACCTCGGGGCGGAGAGAAAGAAGAGCTCCGCAGCGCTATGGGTGTGAATAGAGAGTGAAGGAAACCAGGTGGTCTAAGGCAGAGAGAGATCGGATGGAAGTGTGAAGGATAGAGAAAGACAAGACACTGAAGTTCGAGCTACGAAATACGCGTGTATATGCTGTGCCGGCTGGTAGCAGGGGAAATGGCAAGACTAGCCAGCAACAAGGATAACTCCTACAACCCTGGATCATGCTGACATCAACTCAAAAGCTAATGCACCGTGAGGACTGAAGAATATTCGTCTGGCTGGAGGAGGAGTCGTTTTGAAGAGAGAGAAGAACGCCAAGTAAAGTACCAAATCCGAAATTGTCGACACCCTCAAGATACCCTTTAGCTCAAGAATGGTGATTTCGTCCGCTTAGAAAAGTGACAACCGCCTGAGTACCAGCAGGAAAAGACGATGGAGAGAAAATGTCCGACAGAAAGTCCTTAAGATGACACCTGGGGAGAAATGGTTGCCATGGAAACGAGAAAGGAAGGCATCCGGAAGAAAAATCCCAGAACAATCAGGAGATTGTAGCGTAAAAGAAGAGGGGGAGTAGGGTGAAGGCATCATCCAGACCACCAAGAACAGTGAAGACAAAAGAAATTTCTGAAGTGTGAAAACTGAAGAGAAGAAGAATCGCTCTGGCGTGGGAAATCGCTGGAGAAGAGAAGAAGAATCGCTCTGGCGTAGGAAATCGCTGGAGAAGAGAAGAAGAATCGCTCTGGCGTAGGAAGTTGCTGGAGAAGAGAAGAAGATTCGCTCTGGCGTCAAGAAGTTGCTGGAGAAGAGAAGAAGATTCGCTCTGGCGTTAGAAAGTTGCTGGAGAAGAGAAGAAGATTCGCTCTGGCGTTAGAAAGTTGCTGGAGAGAAGACATAGAGACGCTCTGGCGTGAGAGACTGCAGGAGAATGGAGACTGTGGAGAGCGGCGAACTGTGCCTGTTGCTGCGTCGAGTGTTGGCGAGTCGAGTGAGAAGTCCCATCTGGAGACCAAGGGGTTTCCCCGCACGTGAGAGGGAGTCCCCGCATGACGTCACGGCAGTGGCTGAGTTTGACCTAGTTGGCGAAGCGAGGAATTTGCCGTGGGCGAAAGTACAGAAATAATCTCCGCGCGGCGAAATAGAAACCAACCGAGCTGATGGCAAGCAGTCAAGCAGTAACTGAATAGAATGCGGGAACGTGGAGGCTGGAGAACGGGGAGACTTGAGATATTTCGGCGGTGATGGTGGAGGATGGCGGCGGCGAAAGAGTCCGAGAAACAACAAGTGTCGCAGAGGTCACCTGAGAACCAATCAGATGTCTCCAAGGGGTGCCACACCCCCGGAACCGCATCACCAGATTGACCCAGTTAGCGGAAAGACGCCATTCTTCATCTCACGCCTGAGCGAACCAAACAGATCACGAATTAATCGCCGCTAATCCCATTGTCAACAAGTCATCCGATACAAAAGAAAGCAACATGAGCATGCAGCCGACACACTCGCTTCGAGAAGAGGGATACTGCGGCATCTGCAAGAGGAATTTTCGGGATATGGGCCGACACAACCTAGACTTGCACGATGGAAGGGGAATACACGCGTGGAGGTGCCTGAGCTACCAGGGAACGGGACATGGCGGACGGTGCACCTACGTAGACTGCAACTTTACCGAGATGAAGATGCACTACATGAAACATCATGCCGAAGAACTCGAGTGCATACAAGTCAAGTGGAAGAAGGGGTATTATGCAGTCGAAGACGGACACATCGTGCCTGGGGCTCCATTCTACCCATCGGAGCACCCGTTTAGCGCCGTCGACGACCCGGATTTCCCTGCCCGACGTCTTGAGATCGACGAAGAGAGATACCAGCAAACAGAGAGGGGAGCGACGCCGTTCGATCCGATGGTGCGGCCTACTTCGGCGAGTGCGATGTATCGCATGGAGGCGAGAAGATGGGAAGGCGAGACTCCACCACCAAGGAAGCGAACGAGGACACCCTCACCACCTCGCACCCGCAGAAACTCCCGAGAAGAAAGCAGGCGAGATACCGACAGGCGCAGCTATGGGGGAGGCGATAACTGGCACCAAGGTAGCGAGCCCGGAGCGGCGGGAGGCTACCCTCGAGACGACCATCCCCGTGGAGTGCAACCGGCTCACGTGCGGTATGAAGCTAATACAGACAGGGCGAAGAGGGCCGAGGCAGAGCGGGACGAGCTGGCACAGCGAATCCAGAGCGTCGAAGCAGAACTTTTACAGTCCATGCAAGATGTGGAGGACCTCTGGAGGGAAAAGTACAGTGCCCTCGAAGAAAGCCACAAGGTATCGCTGAAGACGAAAGCCGAGATGGAGCAGAAAATCGACCTGATGACGCTACACGAGACCGAGTTAGAGCGGCAGTACAGAGAGCTGAGCGACAGGTGTCGAGCCCAGAAAGACTCGCTCCTGCTAGCCCACCAGTCCGAGCAGAGGGCCGTGGCGGGTCGACGAGACGATGGGCGAACCATCCAGCAGCTACGCCGGAAAGTGACCAGCATCCGACATGAAATGGCAGAGTGGGCTGGCGCAGAGACAGCGAAGGCAACAGAGAACTACAAGAGAAAGAAAGAGACCACCGAAAAGATGCTGGCCGAAACCCTGCTCAGCATGGAAGAAGCTGAAGAAGTCAAGAGGCAGCTTGACGTTCGCTTGAAGGCAGCAGAACAGGATGCTGCGAACTACAGAGAGTGTTGCGAGACGGCGCTGGAAGATCTCCGGTTAGAGAAACACACCAACAAAGAGGCCACGAAGGTAGCCATGCAGGCTGCCCACTGCCAAGACCAAGAGAGGCTGACTCTACAGAAGCAGGTGACGGAGATCCGACTAGAGGCCAAAGAAGCGCAAGAACTGGTGCAGAGTTGCCGATTAGAGATCGACCATATGCAGCACCAGATAGAACGTCGAGATCGGCAGCTGACGGCGGCGGAGAATGAAATCCGACTTGTCCAGGAGCAGTCAGCCGGAAAGCAGGAAGAAATAGACGCCCTGACGACAAGCCTGGAAGACCTAAAACTACAGTGGAACGAACTGAGCGGAGGCCGAACTTCGAGACCGCGAACGATGGTGGGGAGTGAAGCGACCATGGCCCGATTCCCACCAGTAGAAGACCGAGAAACAGACCAAGTTGAAGTGAGGCGAACCCTGGCGGTAGCCTACGACATCAGAGCAGTCCAGCGAGGACAAGTTGTCGAGCAGTCTCGTCGTCTCACCTTCGATGCCAACGTGTTGAGCCCCATCGTGAGAACCAGCCCTGATGAACTGATGACCTACATGGAGAAGTTCACCAGGGCGCGCATCGATGAAATCCGAATGGACCTCGAGAGGAAGGCCTTTGATCGGGGGGTGTTGGAGGGGATGCGACGACAGCAGATGGCAGACCGGGATGCGGCTGACGGGATCATCCTTATCTCCGATTCGGACCCCTTCTCCGACTCGGAACCCATGCCCGACTCGGATGCTTAAGTGAAGAAACTTGGGGCAAGAAAGAACAGACAACCTCGATCTCACGCATTAAGCGAACCAATTTATCTTACGCCTGAGCGAACCATTATTTATTTATTTATTATTTTTATTGTGATCATCATGAGACGTCTACTTTTATTTCCTGGCGCTGGAGTACCCAGCAGCAGCGGTCGAACCTTCGACCTGCCTGCCCTTCCTGATACAACCTATTTCCGTCCATCCTCTGTGGCGCTGGATTACCCAGTCACGAGGATTTGTGTCTCTTCCATGGATAATTACCCGAAGTGCCAACTTACTACGTCCATCGTCTGTGGCGACGGATTAACAAGTCACGACGATTTTTGTGCCTAATTATTGGATTATTATTGACTACTCTACGAACTACCGGACCTGTGTACCATCCATGACGTCCCAGGAAGAAATCGGCGACCAAGGAGAAGTTTTAACGAAGTGACACTTGAAAGATTTTGGACTATGCTGGTGTGTCGGAGTCGTTCACATTTTTAGTGAACTTAAAATAAGCGAACAATTTTGAGACCTTAGCGACACAACAGCTGGTAGCCGTAACGTGAGTAAACCACTGTATTGCATGATTTTGATTGTTTTTATCTTGCCATGTTTTATCAACGTTTCTATTGTTCTTAGAGTTAACTCAGAGTGCTATTTTTCTAGTCAAAGATTTTATATAAGTCGAGTATTTTAAGAATTAACGTTTAACGTTTAGGTAATAGAGATACATTTCCTTTTTAATTAGTAGTTATGGTAGTTCTTTTTAAGTATTCCGCTCCAGTGCAGAGTTCGTGTTTATGTAGATTTCGAGAGTTAAGAGTATTTCGCTGAGCGATATTGAAAGTAAACAAAGTGAGCGATAATTGGGAGAGTGGGGCCGGAAGTCCAGGACTTGTCCACTCTCGGGAGTTGTGTACATTAGAAGTTAGTATTTCTATACTGTGTTTAGTGACCTGTGTGTCACTGGGTTAGTCTGTTCATAACAGACGAGTTTAGAACTTGTTCGAGAGAATTGTTTGTTAACGTTCGAGTTACGTTTAGAGTTCCCTTTTTGGAAATTTTTGAAATTTAAGAATCGAGGACGATTCAGAGCAAGTCGGGGGCTGTGTGACGGAATGACCCCAGGGCTAAGAAACAGGTCATGTTCCGTCACTTCTATTATTGTAAGCTGGGTCTCCGCCTTCGCAGAGCCTAGCATTTAGACGTGCGACAAAGTATCTAGTTATTTCGAGTGCTAGGTGACGTAGCGCTCGTGCGGCCTCAACGATTGATGTACCGCGCGTGCGATTGGAAGGAAGGGCGGGAAACTAGGTTAGATTCGAAATCACGTCAGTCTAGAATAGATCGTTGAAGTGAGAAGTCTTAGATTAGAGTTAGAGTAGAGTAGAAGTAGAGGTAACGACAGAGGTGTTTACAGACGGATTAAGGTGCTTGAGAGCTGGATTTAGACTACCCAGAGAGTAACGATTACAAGGTCAAGTAGCCAGAAAGAGACTGAAGCTGTTCACGGATTATTATGTGTATATAGAGAGGATTATGATGACAGCATAGAGAAGAACTGTAGCTGAGCAGAGTGTGTATTTACATCCGGATTTACCAGACATTGAGACCAGATATTAGAGAGATCAAAAACTTTTTGTGGACTTGTGATGTCGTGATGGTCATTTACATAGAGTGGACTTATTGTGTTGGTGCTGCTGTATAGAGAACGAGTGCGGTGGTATGTATATTGTACTGTGATGATTAAACTGTATTGTTGATTTATACTTGCTCGTCCCGTCTTCTCTTCAACACCACATCCATCCCCAACCTTCGCTAAGCGTTATTGTAAGAGTCAGAAAACCCAACTGAGCTTTATTTCATTTCAAGAGAGAACTAAGAAACCTTTTATTTAAGTAAGGTGATTCTGTTTGTCAGTCGGATCATCCCTTCGGCCAGGGATCCATTCCGCTACACTAACAATTACGCCCCCAGCCCCAACCCTGCAGTTGCAAATTCTCCAAATGTTTGTTATTTTTTGCTAATTTGATCTCTTCCTAGATATTGTCACTGTCTCAAGTACTGTTCTGCTATGATGCTAGCATTTTTTCTACCAACATATAGGAATAATGGGGCAAAATCATGGAATTAAAGAAACAAATATTTAAATAAATGCTATAAGCCAGAATTGATGGGTTTAATTTTCTCATAAAATTGTCTAAACCATCCATGAAATACCCTTGACAACATGAGTTATGGAAAAGGAGGGGTCACAGGGTCAGCTCCAGAAGTGCTTATGGATAATATTTGTGAAATAGGTCTTTTTTTGTGCAGAATTTCATATAAGTGATACAAATCAGCTACCCAATTGATACCATATTTGCACATTCTATATAATATTGTTTAGCAAGGGAACCCCTTTTATTTATGGATGAATGTTCACACATAAGTTCTGAAAATATGTCATCAAATCCAATCAATATGAAAATCACTGTTTCCAAACCATACAGTGTTCTAAACTGAATTTCAGGAGAGTATTTAGAATAGGCTAATGTAGTTATAAAGGTATATATTTAGTTAAAATGTTTTGTACCAATTAAAACAATTGCAGCAGTGTTCACATTCAGGCCTCATTATCAAGTTATTTTCATGAGCTATTTTCATTTTCCCAAAGGGCAGTCTAGACATTAGTGGGTTAACCTAACACAATGCCATTTTAGAAGAGGATCATACAGGTATTCTAAAGAAATCAGTCTCAACAAAAATTATATCAGTAAGTTAATTCAGGTTTGTATGGGTCTCTCACTCCTTTTGGATTGTAAGATAGGCTGAATACAAGGATCATTCCTCTTGATGAATCTATTGCATGGGCAGGTGCTGAGTTTGGTAGGAGTGGGTTTCATCTACTGCCAATATAAGAAATCTTGAGTTTCAAAATATTTTAATACCCCATAGGCATGATTTCAGACCCGCTAGAACCACATACAGGAACTTTTGGAACACCTTCAACTTTTGCCAACTACTGGCCTACTGGGCTCTTGGATTATAGGTATTTTTGCACTCTGAGTCTCTGACATCCTTTATTATGAATATCAAGTTCTATGTATCCACTTAATGTATCAAAATGATACATTACTATTGATGGATCCAGAATTATGAATCAAAATAAAAAACATATTACCCACACACACAAACCCTTATTTGCACAGTAGGAATCCTGAGGGATATGTATCCAGGGACTTAGCCAGGAATCTTATAACAGGGTGTCTAAATTGATGTTTCAAGGATTTAGGGTGTCCAAAATCCCTGATTGAAAAAGTAAAAATCATTACACTGATTGTGTATATTAACAAATGAAGTAATTACATGTTTAATTCTTCAATGAATGTCTTTATTAATATTTTGAAGTTAAACTCTTTGGAAATTTAACTTGGAACTGGTATTTATATAAAAAAACATACCAAAATCTAGGATGTCTTTTTACCTAAAATCAGGTATTTCCATGAACCAGGGAGTCCTGGAATCAGAATCAGGTCCATACAAAAAGCAGTAATTCTGAAATGTATTTCCATATTCTAGGATATGATTGCATTTTATGAGAAAAGAATATTATAAATAATTAAGAATTGTATCAAAATCTATACAGTATCATCAAAATGAAAACATATTTTAGAACTTTCACTATGATCAAATTCCAAAAATCAGTTTTGCTACAGTTGATTAAGTTCAGTGTAAGGTTATTTTTACTGGTCTTACAAATTTTCCTTTAACACAACAAGACAAAACATTGCATAAAATTCATTGACACATTTATTTTCATTTATTTTATCTTCATGTATTTCAAAAATGTTTGGAAACTTGTTTACAAGAAAGTCCCCAAATGTTTACTGGTCTGGTAGGACCAGTTGAGGTCTTATTTAAATTTTTACTGGCCTGGGGCCAGCGGACCACTGTTATCGACGAGCCATGTAATCAATATGAAAGTCAATGGGGGGGGGGGGGGGGTGTAATTTGTAAATATTTTTCTAACAAACCATCTTCTAGGATATAGTAGAACTGTAAATTGCCCTTTTTGACAGACTAGGCTATCAACTGTAGCTGGTATAAGGATTTGAAGTAGAATAGTGGTTAACTCTGGACGGGCAGAAATTTTGAAATTGTTGATCTGGACAGGCATTTTTGAAATTCTGGCTAAGACCCTGTATATATATATATATATATATATATATATATATATATATATATATATATATATATATATATATATATATATATATATGTATATATATATATATATATATATATATATATTTATATATATATATATATATATATATATATATATATATATATATATATATATATACATATATGTTTAGGATTTTTTCTGAACTCTTTGCCCAAAAGAAATATGAGCCGATTTCTTTTTGAATGCAGGGCTCAACATTAAGGCTAGCCCATTAGCCCAGGGCTAATTTTTGAAGATCATGGCTTGTAAATTATAATTATGAGTAGCCTGCTCACTTGGATTATAATTAAGATGAAATCATCAAAATAGAATGCATTCTTTATCATGTTAACAATGGAGCCTGGGGGTAGGTCACTCATTGCCAAATTTTGTCAAGTAATGTAGGGGGAAATCTAATGTCATCAATTTTTAGGGCTAGAAAAAGTATCTCGGGCCTAGAATATATAGCCCTGATGACTTTTAAAGATTTATTACCATTTAACACTGGTGGTGTTCCAAGGAAAGATGTAGGAATGCTATTATCTTATAAGCATCCATATTTGGGTTCATAATCTTTCCTCTGGAAAGACCACTAATCTTTCATTAAATGATACATGTAAAAGTTTTTTTCAAATGTATTCCTGAAGTGTAGTCTATGCATTTGTGAGTTAATTTAACACAATACTAATTTAGAAAAGGATTATGCAGGTATTCAATATATGTTTTAATACCCCATAAGAGTTTTTCAGACCCCTAGAACTACATGCAGGAGTACCTTGAACCTGATTTGCTGAATACTGGGCTCTTGGTTTATAGGTATCTTGTTCCCTAACACAGGGATTTAGCCAAGACCTGTCCTGCCTGCCAGTTTCCTCAAAATCTACCTTTTAGACAGGCAAAAATCTCAAGGAAGAATTTCAATTTTGACCTTTTTGGGGTAATAATCAAACAAACCATCTCCTATGACATGGCTGAAGTGTAAATTGCCCTTTTAGACAAGAAAGGGCATCAAATTTACTTGTTATAAGGATCTTAAGTAACTGGGTAGCTAAATCTGGACAGGCAGAAAATTTGAAATTGCTGTTATAAACATGTATTTTTATGATCCTGGCTAAGACCTTGCTCTGACATACATTAATATGAATATTAAGTTCCATGTATTCACTTAATGAATCGAAGTGATACATTACTATGTATGGATCTAGATTTATGAATCAAAATAAAACCATTACACACACACTCACACAAATCAGGCAAGTGCAAACTAAAATGTACTTGTCAAAAGCCCTTAAAAGAAAATTCACTTCCTGGGGGGCAAGCGGGCATGTACTTATGTCGGTTCCTGAAAATAGCCAGTAAAATAACAACAATAATAATAATAATAATGATGATGATGAAAATGATAAAAATAATATATATTTTTAAATTGAATTCATAGTTTCATGTTATTGTGCTTCCCAGGACATAAAGCAGGTTCCATACACTTATACATGTAAATAGATTATGACTGCTGTTGATTTCTTTCTTAAAACTAAAACAACAACTAGTATATAAATAATAATGTTGGCCGCTAAAATTCAAGAACCTTTTCAAATGCTTGATTTGAATGGTTAAATATCCACTTTCATCTGACACCGTGCTCCGAGCTGGTTTCCATATTGCTAGTTTATTTCATTTCAACGGTCCAACCATTGCCTAATAAAAATGGACTGATACATTTATTATTCAATTCAAAGCTGGGAAGATATGTAATATTTATAGGTGAAAAATTATATCAGTGATCTTTTTAGATACTTTTAGTAGATTCACATTCATCTCCTTAAATTTTGAATATTCAACCTGCCAATGGCTTGATGGAGAGAAACTAAGTACTAAATATTCACTGAGATCAACTTGCTACAATACATACAAAAACAATGTAAAAACTCAAGTTAGAATCAGTACCTTTACTGCCTTTCAGATACAGAATTCAAAGTGACTGTATGATAAAATTCAATGATGCTATAGCCAGACACAACCTTCTATTCTCATATAATTAAGTGATTGTATGTAGGGGAGAACACATGTATCCATGGGAATGATAGGATGATCAATCAAGGAACCTGAGGCAATGAGATAATGTAATATAAATGTGTAATGTCTTCCTGGCTACTAGCCCCAGGCTAATCATTTTTCTTAATTATTCATGTATTTCAAAATGAAAATTACATCTACTCAAAACTGAATCTCTGCTGGTTGTTCTGAAGTTGCTAACCAGGTGCCCCCAGTTAAATATTTCCATTTTTCTATTCGCCTGTTTCTGGCTGACCAGGGTCGATACCCCTTGGAGACATCTATGATCAGCTTTAGTTACTAAATCAGTGCAAAAGATAAAGACCCTTTTTAATGAAATAAACACTGGCAGCAAATATTGATCTTTCTATGAAGAACTTGAATGGCAGTTGGGTTGAAACAAATTCCAATAACTTTTGGCAAAAAACCAGCTGCCTTTAATTCTAGCAAATCTAACCACTGTGTAGGCAGGCGCTGTGTTGAGGAGAATAAGAATCCTGAATTCACAGAATGAGTAATGTTGAGTTGTGTGTTGTTACCCAAACAGGTCATATCATAATCTATTAAGTACTGTTTCCATGCAGTACTTGTGTTTAACATTCCTGTACATACTAAAAGCTCTTTTCTTTGTAAGGGTATCCTAGAGTTTGTGAGCAAGTGCCGTCTAAAAATGCACAATTACTGGCTTTTATTTACTGCACATAGAAGAGTTTGTGAGATCAAGGCTCTGGAACTTGCATCTTGACGTCTGGTGTTCCTTCCAAATTCAAGAAGTTATGTAATAGACGAAAAAATTAACAATACATTTACATTTAAAGTTGGTGAGGTAAACTGTATTGTCATAATCACGCAAATCTATGAACTTGATTTGAATAGAAAGTGAGAAAATAACAAATTCAGTCGATATTCCTGCTGTGAAATGAGAGCATGTTGCCTTGGAGGCATGTACACAATGTCATCGCCAAAACATGCGAATCCAAGGCCAAAATTGAAGGAGGTACCCTTCGAAATCAATAAAAACAAAAGAGGTTCCAGTTATCAAATGATCTTAAATTTTCAGATAAAATGACCACATGCTTATAAACGGCTACATCGCTACGCACGGCGTTGTGAACTTTGAGGTACGAGTTTCCCCCATTACCTCTGTACTGAGCGGCCATGTTGGATTTCTATATCTAGCGCATGCGCAGAGTAATCTACACCCTGCTCATCAAAGCCATGTAGTACAGTAGCCAGCCACCCATTTTTGGGATTCAGGTTAACCCGAGAGCTAGAAAATTTCCGTTGGTATCATGTTTTAGGCCCACACTTGGGGCATACCGCCAGGGTGGATGTAGACTTCAGAAGTGGTGCACATCTTTTTTATGGGGTCATGTCTTAGACACCCCAATATATGTAAAAAGGCCCCAAAATGGTCAAAATAATAGGTGTAGGGGTAGGAAAGGCACCCTAAAACACTCATAACTCAGCTTAAACCAAACATAGGGATGAGTGTTTGGTATCAAAATGTTGGTATGAAAGAGAAGTATCTTTTGAAATAGTAAACACATAACTAACTCAATCCCATGATGTAATAAAGGTCATTCAAGGTCAAAATGGCTGCCAAATCAAGAATCTGGGATTTTCCCATATTCTATAGTTTCTGTTTATAAACTTCTCAGTTTTTTTTGAAGGTATGTATTTCTTTTTTGTAGCCACTTTTTCTAAAGGAATGTCTTTTAATGGAATTATTGAACATTTTAGAAAGTTCATTGACTAGAGTTTTAAGTCCAATTTTGAGCTGTAAGGTACAAAGTAGGGTACCAAGCCCACCTGGAGACCCCAAAAAGTGCCTAAAATGGTAAAAAGTTGAAAACTAAAATGATTGTATCTTAAGTTTTATAAGTAGGAAGGGAGCAGATGATGCACCAAAACATCAGGTTTAATTTTCTCCTCAATCTGGAAGATAATGGAAAAATAATATTGAAATTAAGGGGTCGTTGAAGGTCAAATAAAGGTCAAAATATCATTTTTTCCCTAAAAAATTCAAATTTTGATCAAGAGATTTTGATGAAGTACTTGTGTTTTGTCATTATATAATTTCCAAACCAAGTTACCACAATAATTGACAGATAAATAATCTCAACTATGGTCCAACAAAACATTTTCAACCATTTACCAGTGAAAATGAAGTAGTTTTAAGTCAATATGGAGGTGTGGAATGTGGCATTTGGCTATTCAATGCTTATGATAAGTGTTTACGGACGGGTTATGAGAAAGTGCTAGTGTGGGACCACTGTTTAGGTCATAAAAGTTGTGAGCACCAAACATTATAGGCATTGTTTGGTATCAAAATGTTTGTTGTAAGACAGTCTTTCCATTCCATGCAACCAGCCTAGGGTAGGGTCTATTGTTGTGATACTAGAGGTCATTCAAGGTCAAACTAACCCCAATTTCATGATTTAAGGCATTTTGTCTTTGAATTTTCCATTTAGCAGCTTATCAAATTCTCCCAGAATACATATTTTATCCTGGAAATATTTTTAGGTGAGTAATAATTTTCAAAAAGGATTCTGAGACATTTCTAGGTCATTTCAAGAGAAAGTCTGGACCAATCTGGAATATTTAGGGACCAAAATGACAAAATGCCTGATTGCAGGTGCACTCAAATATTTAAGTGAGGCAGCAGAAAGCCGACATAACAGATCGAGTCATATCTTATGGTATGTCAGCTTTCATTTTTAATGGGGAGAATAAGTCTTTTAACTTGCGGCATTACTTGCCTATTGTGTTTGTCATGTAAGATTATGAAGGCAGTGTAAAATATCACTGAGATTTAAGGAAAAAATGAAGGTCAAATAAAGGTCAAAACGTCATTTTTTCTCTTAAAGATTCAAATTTTGATGAAGAAATTTTGATGAGGTACTTCTGTATTGTCATTACATAATTTCCTAACCACATTACCACAATAATTGACAGACAAGATACCTTAAATATGTTTTACCAAAACATTTTTACCCTTTACCTGTGAAAATGAAGTAGTTTTAAGGTTATATGCAGATGTGGAATGTGCTATTGGACAATTCATGCCTAAATTAATTCTTTAAGATTGAGCTGTGAGAAAGTGCTAGTATGGGACCACTGTTTAGGACATAGAAAGTGTGAGCACCAAACATTATAGGCATTGTTTGGTATCAAAATGCTTGTTGTAAGACAATCTTTCCATTTCACGCAACTAGCCTAGGAAGGGGTATTCTGTTGTGATATTAGAGGTCATTCAAGGTCAAATAACCACATTTTCATGATTTACGGCATTTTGTCTTTGCATTTTCCATTTAGCCGCTTATTAAATTCTCCCAGAATGCATATTTTCTCCTGCAAATATTTCAGGTGAGAAATATCTTTTATAAGAATTCTCAGGCATTTTTGCAGTTACTTCGAGACAAAGTCTGGGTCAATCTTGAATATTTAGGGGTCAAAATGACGAAATGTCTGATTGTGCACCCAATAGTTAGTGAAGCTGCAGAAAGTTGACATAATAGATTCATATCTTATGGTACATCCTTTCATTTTCACTGGGGGAAATAAGCTTTTTAACTTACCTTTTGTGTTTTTCACAAACAAGTAAAGACTGTAAAATATTACTGAGATTTAAGGAAAAATGTAGGTCAAACCAAGGTCAAAAGGTCAAATAGAGTATTCATGACTCTGGAGAAAATATCTGTAATACTGCAGTTGCATCTTGTTCAAATGAGTAATTTTTATTCACCTGGAAGGAATATTTGACAATCGTGAACTAAAGAAACGGTTAGTTTACAACTTAAATAACATTTTCAGATAAGAACAAGTTGCTTTCTATCTATTTGGAGGTCAAAGACTGAGACTACCAGGATCTTACCTAGAAGCAACTTCTGAATTGTTCTAAAAAAACAAGACCAATATTGACTTTTAGTGTCATTCATGTTTAACATACCAAACTTTATACACAAGGTTTAATAGTATAAGAATCATGTTACATTTAAAGACTAAAGCCAGTGTAAAATATAGATAATGTAAAAGTTTAAGGTCAAACTAAAGTCAAAAAGAGTATTCGTGACTTTGAAGCAAATACCTCAACGCAGTAGTTACACTTTGGTAAAAAAAAAAGCCAGGGTCTTAGTTCACCTGAAAGGAATATTTTCCAATCATGAAGTGGAGGAACTGAGGTAGTTTACAACTACATATTAACATTACCAGATGAAATAAGTTGCTTTTGATTGTATTTGGCTAAAATAACTAACTCCACATGCTGGCCTTAAATATGTCTGCACCAAACATTGAGTACATTGTAAGCCTTTAGGTGACAAATACCTCTTTTTAAAGCTTTCAAAGTTGTTTGATGAAAGCTAGGCAGAAGATCATGAATCAAATTAAAGACATAAGCACCATGAATTTCATATAATAAACTAGGTATGTATTTGTCAGTGGTTCCATTTGTTAATTGGAAACCATAACTATAATTTTGAATAGTTCCGCAGTATCTAAAATTATTTTACCTAATTTTGGTGTATACATCTTTTATTATCCATAACATTAATTCCTAGCTCAGTACCAACCTCTCTGATTGTTAGATGTCTGACCTTTATTTGACCTCCAGCACATGCGACCTAGAGTTCATAAAATATGTGTACATACCTTATTCTATTTTGGAAAACAAGCCTATCCAGTTATTTATACACTCCACTGTCTGACTTGGTCAATTTAAAAATCCCCATTTAGGATCCAATCCATTTTGTGCTGACGGTTTTGCTATCTGTGACTATTGTATGTGCATTCATAAATAGTGGTAGCCTTTTGGATTTTTTCAATAAACAGCTAAATAAACTGATTAAATAATTGTTTAAATAGCAATTCCTATAACCTCTGGGAGAGATTTGACTTATCTAAGACATTAATCATTGACAATATATGCACATCAAAGGAATTTGCAAAAACGCAGACATCTTCTGAAGTGAAAGATTCAAAAACCTATACCAGAGCTCATCTTGACCTTCAATGACCTCTAAACCACAACAGGGACTGTCACACAAGAAATTGTACATAAAATTTAGAGATCATAACGAGAAGCTAGCATTGTGTTAACAATTCTACCCCCAAAGTTCTGTTTCTATGCATCAAAGAAGCCTAAGATAATTATGGCTGAAGTTGGCTTTACTGCATGAGTTGTGGAAATTACCCTAGGTTTGAAATGAGCTAATTAATCTAGCTGACCTCCAAATTCACAAAAATACTAAAGCTTGTACTGGTCAATAGTATCAATAAGCTATCATTGAACTGAATGACTTCCCAATTTTCTGTACAGAGATTGGTAATAAACTTCATTGACAAGTAAACTACAGTAGGAAGACTAAAAAATCTACTTCAATTTCATAAATAATTGAATTATTCCCATGTTTGACCTTGATTATGCAACTACTGAATTTGAATTAGAACTCGCACTTAGGTAAAACCTTGGTAGTCTCAGTCTTTGACCTCGAAATAGATACAAAGCAACTTATTCTTATTATTGCATACTAACTATTCAATTAATTTCATGATTACCAATTATTCCTTTCAATCGAATGAGCATTACTCGTTTGACCAAAATAAAACTGCAGTATACCTATCTTTGCTTCAAAATCGAAAATGCTCTTTTTGACCTTTTGACCTTGGTTTGACATTCCATTTTCCCTTAAATCTCAATAATATTTAACGCTATCTTTAACCTTACATGGCAAACACAAATTGGCAAGTTAAAAGGCGTATATGCCCAATTGAAAATGAAAGCTGACATACCATATGATAAAAATGTTGTGTCAACTTTCCACTGCTAAATTGATATTTGGGTGCACCCAAAATCAGGCATTTTGTTATTTTGATGCCTAAATATTCACATTTAGCACAGACTTTGTCTTTAAATAACCTTAAAAGGCATGAGTTTCTCTTTAAAAAGATATTTCTCACCTAAGAATAATATTATTTAGGAGAAAATATCATTAAATATGTATTCTAGGAGCAATTGATGAGATACTAGACAGGCAATTCAAAGACAAGATGCCTTAAGTCATGATATTGGGGGTAGTTTGACCTTGAATGACCTCTTATATCACAGCAAAATGCCCTACCCTAGGCTGGTTGCATGAAATGGAAAGATTGTCTTACAACAATCATTTTGATACCAAACAATGCCTATAATGTTTGGTGCTCACACTTTCTATGTCCTAAACAGTGGTCCCATACTAGCACTTTCTCACAGCTCAATCTTAAAGAATTAATTTAGGCATGAATTGTCCAATAGCACATTCCACATCTGCATATAACCTTAAAACTACTTCATTTTCACAAGGGTAAAAATGTTTTGGTAAAACATATTTAAGGTATCTTGTCTGTCAATTATTGTGGAAATTATGTAATGACAATACAGAAGTACCTCATCAAAATTTCTCCATCAAAATTCAAACTTTTTAGAGAAAAAACAATGTTTTGACCTTTATTTGACCTTCATTTTTTCCTTAAATCTCAGTAATATTTTACACTGCCTTTATAATCTTACATGACAAACACAATAAGCAAGTAATGCCACAAGTTAAAAGACTTATTCTCCCCATTAAAAATGAAAGCTGACATACCATAAGATATGACTCGATCTGTTATGTCGGCTTTCTGCTGCCTCACTTAAATATTTGAGTGCACCTGCAATCAGGCATTTTGTCATTTTGGTCCCTAAATATTCCAGATTGGTCCAGACTTTCTCTTGAAATGACCTAGAAATGTCTCAGAATCCTTTTTGAAAATTATTACTCACCTAAAAATATTTCCAGGATAAAATATGTATTCTGGGAGAATTTGATAAGCTGCTAAATGGAAAATTCAAAGACAAAATGCCTTAAATCATGAAATTGGGGTTAGTTTGACCTTGAATGACCTCTAGTATCACAACAATAGACCCTACCCTAGGCTGGTTGCATGGAATGGAAAGACTGTCTTACAACAAACATTTTGATACCAAACAATGCCTATAATGTTTGGTGCTCACAACTTTTATGACCTAAACAGTGGTCCCACACTAGCACTTTCTCATAACCCGTCCGTAAACACTTATCATAAGCATTGAATAGCCAAATGCCACATTCCACACCTCCATATTGACTTAAAACTACTTCATTTTCACTGGTAAATGGTTGAAAATGTTTTGTTGGACCATAGTTGAGATTATTTATCTGTCAATTATTGTGGTAACTTGGTTTGGAAATTATATAATGACAAAACACAAGTACTTCATCAAAATCTCTTGATCAAAATTTGAATTTTTTAGGGAAAAAATGATATTTTGACCTTTATTTGACCTTCAACGACCCCTTAATTTCAATATTATTTTTCCATTATCTTCCAGATTGAGGAGAAAATTAAACCTGATGTTTTGGTGCATCATCTGCTCCCTTCCTACTTATAAAACGTAAGATACAATCATTTTAGTTTTCAACTTTTTACCATTTTAGGCACTTTTTGGGGTCTCCAGGTGGGCTTGGTACCCTACTTTGTACCTTACAGCTCAAAATTGGACTTAAAACTCTAGTCAATGAACTTTCTAAAATGTTCAACAATTCCATTAAAAGACATTCCTTTAGAAAAAGTGGCTACAAAAAAGAAATACATACCTTCAAAAAAACTGAGAAGTTTATAAACAGAAACTATAGAATATGGGAAAATCCCAGATTCTTGATTTGGCAGCCATTTTGACCTTGAATGACCTTTATTACATCATGGGATTGAGTTAGATATGTGTTTACTATTTCAAAAGATACTTCTCTTTCATACCAACATTTTGATACCAAACACTCATCCATATGTTTGGTTTAAGCTGAGTTATGAGTGTTTTAGGGTGCCTTTCCTACCCCTATACCTATTATTTTGACCATTTTGGGGCCTTTTTACATATATTGGAGTGTCTAAGACATGACCCCATAAAAAAGATGTGCACCACTTCTGAAGTCTACATCCACCCTGGCGGTATGCCCCAAGTGTGGGCCTAAAACATGGTACCGACAGAAATTTTCTAGCTCTCGGGTTAACCTAACTTCTAAAATAGAGCCCTTTTCTTGATCTGGCTACTGGACTAATGGGCAAGTCTTTAGTGGATGAAATAAGAAGGGGACTCACGTCAAAGCAGAAGTATATACCAGTCTGGTATAGGTACGATAAAGATGGTTCGATCTATAATGATAGATGCTTGGCGGAGAACGAATACTACTACTTTGATAGGAAGGAGGCGTCAATACTGAAACAGATCGCTAAGGTACGTCTCTTGTTCCTGTGTTCTAATATTGGTAATGATTTTCTAATATTAATAAATGAGCGCCATCTTTTGTTTGCAGAGGCAGTCTTTACATGTGAAATAATGAATACCCGCTACACGTGTCTGTCAGATGTCAATTTCAAGTGTATATTTGATCTCTTTTTTCATCTCGATATGATTCCCATGGGATCGTATGTGGATAATATACCTTATCTTGATCAATAAATACATTTTAGCGGTTGTAATCTGAGAATAGAGTGGTGTCCCTAAAAAGTAGGACACCCAAAGCCCGGGGGGGGGGGGGGGGGGGGGGGGATGGCGCATATGCTCGTTATCAAAAATTAATAAATACCCATGAAGCACTGATTTCAGGCCAAAAAAGCACCCTTTTTTTTTAAACGCGGAATTTTCCAATAAAAAAACACCCCTTCTTTTATCAGAACACTGACATTGGATGAACGGAACACGCATTTTAACTTTTGTAGTTATAATTCTCTGCCTGTTTAGCGGCAGCACTGCCAGCAGACTGACGGAAGCCCAGTCACTTCGGGAGTCACTCGGCGTCCGAGCCGCGTATATTTCGTGGATGGTAAGGGGATTTTCACCCCCATACTTCATACCAGGGTGCAAAAAAGTACCCTTCCTTTACAAAATCACGGACATACGGAGGTCTTAAAAAAGACCGCATACAACTCCCTCTGCCATTTTCATGCAACTGCCATGTGCTAGGGAGCATTCATTATTTCATAAAGAATTGAATAGTTCAAGGTTTCTCCAAAAGATGTCACTTATTTATTAATATCAATAAATGATTTATTAATATTAATAAATGATTTTCTAATATTAATAGACATAGCATCTATTAATATAAGAAAATGATTTATTAATATTAAGAAATGATTTATTAATATTAAGAAATGATTTATTGATATTAAGAAATACAGAGCATTTATAAATATTAGAAAATCATTTATCAATATTAAGAAATGATTTCTTAAAATTAATAAATCATTTTCTAATATTAATAAATCAATTATTAATATTAACAAATGCAATGATTTATTAATATTAAGAAATGATTTATTCATATTAATAAATCATTTATTAATATTAATAAATCATTTATTAATATCATAAAATGGAAATGATTTTCTAATATTAATAAATGATTTATTAATATTAATAAATGATTTATTAATATTAATAAATACTTCTTAATATTAATAGATATTTATTAATATTAATAAATATTTATTTATATTAATAAATGATTTATTAATATTAATAAATGATTTATTATTATTAATAAATCATTAAAATTAGAAAATCATTTCTATTTTATGATATTTATAAATGATTTATTAATATTAATAAATGATTTATTAATATTAATTAATATTTATTAATATTAATAAATGATTTATTAATATTTAAAAAAATCATTTATTAATATTAGAAAATGCTCTTTTTGTTCACTTTGGCCTTCCATACACATGCACATTGCAGGAGCTGGTCTCCAGTATGACGTCATCATCCTACCTTGTTGACATGGGGAGTGGAAATTGCGAAAAGACACGTCTTTTCATCAATGAGTATCTGTCAAGATTTGAAAAAAGTCCATTACAGTACGTTCCCGTGGATATTTCTGAAGGTAAATATTATTGCTCGACTTCTGAGATTATGTTTCAATAACTGTCAACTGTCTCACCAGCAGAAGATTCAAGGCTTCGGTGTGCGTGACGGTGTTTGGCGTTATGGGTAGATATAAATAGCTCAACCATTAGTAATATATGATCTTGAGTACTTAAGGCGGTAACCCTTGTACAATGCTGCATATTTGAATAGCGATCCGAACATAATCATGATCAGATTTATAAGCCCCAATGAATTTATTTGAAAATCTTTTTAGATGTAAAAGTGTACCCATGTACAATCAGAACATTGTTCATGTTTATATGACTGTCAGCGGCTAGGCTAGGCCCACATTACAGAAACCTAGTTGCAGACACAGAAACCAACAGTTTGAGTAAACAAAATGTGAATGCTAACTTGATTGTAATTTTTAATACCTGACAGAGACTTTGTTCTATATAGTCCAGAGTTTCTTCAAGAAACCTCGGATGCGCTGCAAGTGATGTATCCTGACCGACTCTCAGTGACACTCATGAAAGGAGAATATGGGGATGCCATTCCCAAAATTAAGTAGGCCCAATGTTTCATTTTAGACGAGTAAGATGTTTTTATTGTAGCTTTTTATTATCAAGAAATAGAAAATATTAATATCAAATTTAAAATTATCTCTATTAAAACAAAAAACATTTCTCAATATTTTCAAAATGCCTTTTGCATTTCTTCCTGCAGATGGTAGAAACATTGATGAAGAAGATGATGATAATTAGGATACTTATAATATTTGCTATCACTCTCTTTTCTCTACAATGTTCGAAACGCATTAAAAAAGAGAATGACGAACTAAGTTTAAAATAGTAAATAAATTCATTTGAATGTCTGTTTTATGTCAAATCATTCATTTCTTTTTCATTTTCCATATGTATGTTTAATTATTCACTTTGTCCTTTGGTGTGGACATTTCAGTGATACTCTTTATTTACATTCATAGCCTTCTTGTACATGGTCTTTATGTGTCTTTGCAGCAATCTTCGCGGACATAAACTCCTTCTTTGGTTCGGAGGAATTCAAAGTCTGGCCTACCAGGAGCAGGTTGGCCACCTAGCGGCCATTCAGAAAAGCATGGAGCCAAATGATCGCATACTTCTCACGTTAGATCTGAACCAGAACGAGACAATAGCAAAGAATGCCTACCTCGATCCGAATGGTATGTTCCATCAGATACCTGTTTATCTTCATATTACAATGTATTGACAATACAAATATTTCCAGTTACACATATATCACAGTTTTGCTTTGATTAGGCTTTATGTATGGATAGCCATTCACGTCGTGTGCACCTTATCATGATGGCACACTATTATCACATTCCATAGTTGTATTTTTATGCTCGCACTTCAGATATTCCCACTTTTGAAAACATTTTCAATTGGAACTTTATTTAGTTACATCTTATCTCAACACCATTCTCTTCATAAAATTAAATTAAATTCATTCCATAATTGATTTTTTCAATGCACACATTAGATATTCCCACTATCTAAAGTATATATATTTGGAATTGTGGGACTTTTATGTGCAATGCCTTTTTTGTGTGAAAATCTATATTACCAATCAAAGTGTCACCTAACCCTCACTCAACGGTATTTTCAAGTTGTCCTGGTAACGCAAAATAGTACAGCAACGACAATGATGTAGGCCAAAATTTACAAACCTATTTTGAAAAAGCAAATACAACGTTTTGAATTTTTTCAATCCCTGGTCATATTTGAATCACGTGTTGGTCCTTTAATTCGGGGAAGAAACGGTGAAAATACTTAGAAAGTATGTAGTCATTATTTTTGTTATCCGATAACTTAAGAATGAAAGATAATTCGGAAATGAACCATGATTCACTGAATAATAATTCGATTTAGCTTTTTTTTGTTTTTATGAACTCTGGATAACCCATAGTTCGTTTATTTTCATTTATAACAATTTTGTAAAACATAGAAAATAAACAATATTTATAACACATTTATACAGTATCTCACATATATCTTAAATCTTATCTTATCTTATCTAGTTTTGTACAAGTGATACTTGCCTCCGTGTTACATACAGTGACACACTGTGAGGTCTTTACCCTAAGAAAAAAAAACTAAAAAAGTATATAAATACATAAGCCACAGAGGTTAGCTTGCCATAGAACATATGCTCCTTGTAGCCTTTTCACACAAATACTTTCATTCATTTGTGCTAGCAAAGACAGGCAGTTTCCTCCTTCATTTTGTCTTAGTATGGTTTTGATGGATGAATATGACGGCCGTGTGGTCTAATGCGCCGCCACTGACTGCACGCTGTCTCTCACCACTATCTCGGTTCGAATCCAGGCCTGGGCATGTGAGAAAATTGCCAGTGACTTGGGGCTAGGCAGTGGTTTTCGCCGGGTATTCCGGTTTCCTCCACTACTTACAACTGGCTAGTCACGAATCAGCCACAATTGTCATAAGTGTGACGAAAAACGAAATTCCAAATCTAGATGAATATAATCAAACGAGCCCAACCTTTTCCAGGCGCTAGAGGTGTAAATGGATCAAAAAGGGTAATGATGTGATACTTAAGTAATTAGTTCTCTTCTCCTCCGCCAGGCGTCTCTGCTCCTTTATACCTGAACTGTCTCTGGAGACTCAACAAAGACTACGGATGTAAAATAGACACAAATGATTTTCAACTGGAAGCTCATTTCGTCAGGGGGAAGAAATGCAGTGCGATTCAAATGAAAGTGAAATCATTAAAAGACCAATCGCATGTCATAGGTAAGTAGTGTTTCTAGTGAACTGAACAATCATTATCATCATTACACCCAAGTACGATATATACCAGTGTGACGGCTATGTTACCAATTAATCATCATCATCATCATCATCATTGATACTCACAAATGCACTTTTTCCAGGTAATAGCATGGTATCTATTAAGATACATATTCATTTAGGTATAATCAACCATAACAAATTATCATTGGCTATTTTACTGACTTGAACACATTTGCTTATATATATTACACTAGCATGTGTACATGTTAGTAAGTTAACTGACCATTACCAATGAAAATACCAATGAAAAAAGAAAATACCAGTGACCCCTACCCCTACGTTCTTAAGGTGCTTCAGTACAGCATAGCGGCGCCACAGGTCTCTTCAATCGGCTGCAGATGGGGTGCAGCCGTCCTGACCCCAGACACTCCAATCTCAAGCAAGGGCGCGTGCTTTCAACCTTGACCACATTCATGCCTGTGATCCCAAACATTGACCTGGTTAATTAAGGCATTCTCCTGTGTTCCGAGTTATTTCAAAAATAGCCAAAAGTGAACTGTTGGTCGAAAACCAATTAAAAATCAAAGAACGTCTCCTTTGCAAGCCCTATTAATGCACGACTGAAATTAAGTTTATTTTGGTCACAGGCAATTTCAATATTAATTTCTATATAGATATATGAATATTTTCTATGTATCCAAATATATTACAGCAAAGGAATTCTGAGTGGTTGAAAATGAAATACTACAAAAACTGTCTGCGATGTGCGCATAACAGACAGACACACCACTAGCAATCAATAACTACCATTCTCCGCTCTACAAGAACCAACCCTTGGTTTACTGCATAGAAAACAAGGTCCAGTGATTTGCTATAACACCACTAGATGGCAGTACCTATTTAATTCACAGGCATACCACAATCGTAATTAATGAGACAGTTGCTAACTCGAGTGTGGGGCCATGAAACCCGTCCAGCGACAATGCAAATGGCGACCGAGTGAGTATTTTGGTACACATGATCACTTCAGGCATAAACTGTATAGAGTTGGCAGCATGATATGAGTTTATCTTGCGGTATGCCTGTGGGTATGGTTACAAACAAACCCATATTGGACTTCAAAACCCTTACTGTTGCATAATTTGGACGTCAAATCTAAACGTTAGGATGTTGTAATTTTTCCTTTATCTTGATCAATATTTTCGTTTGTTTTGTACTATCCAGCAGTTTAATGTTATGGTTTTCATGCAGGTTGAGTGTCCTCGTGCTCTGCACCTATGCATTATATAGACCCTCTGATATGATGGGCATACAGCCTGGTACAGGCTGTATTCTAGGGAAGTCGGTTAACACTCTTTAAGCCCCTACTGAAGCACCTTAACTACTGACAACCACCACTAGAACTTTGCCACATATTCATACCAATGGGTAGTTGCCCTTTTGTCTAACCAACCATTCATGCAAAAGCTGGATTTTTGACAAAATTATACATTTTTTATAGAGTCTTTGCTATTTTATCAAAGCATTGGTAATTTAAATCATATTCTCAATTGCTTGGGCGGCATGATATTATGGCCTGTGGGTTCCAAATGAACCACTGTTATCCTTTATATTTTCAGATGGACTAGGCATAACGCTGTCATTGAAGAAGGACGAATACATAAATCTGTATGAAGGATTCGGGACTAGCTGTAAATACACTGTTGATCAAGTAAATCAGCTTGTCTCGGCCGCAGGACTGACTGTCAAAACACACTGGACAGATGAGGATAAACTTGTGGGAGTCTTCTACATCGGCACAAAATAAATTAAACGTATTGATCTATTTTTACAATCCCGATTGTTCATATCTTTTAAAGAAACGTTTGTTTTATTGCTGGCTTCTCGCAGACACCGAGCCGTATATCCCATCTTTTACAAAGAGGATACCTAATAGTATTGGGACAGTTCATTGTAGAAATGAACTGTTGGGATAAAGGATTGATATTAGTACTCTATACTCACTTGTGTTAGCACCGCTGTCATATGTTTAGCTCTAACTGAGGAGCAACCTTTTATGCACTTTGAAAGTTTATCTTATTTCGATGAAACTGAATGCATCTTTTTAATAATTTGATACTTATTTGTTGAGGAGTGTTACAGAAAAAAATGTGTTTCTCGAAGTATTTCTAGAAGGTGTCCTTAAACTTCTAAAAGCAGTTTAGAAAATAGTAAGGGTGACAATGCCTTGGCGTGATCCAGTGATTTTGTTGAAAATCGATAAACATTTCCGGGGACACACTAAAAACATAGACCAAACCAATAAACCATGCAATGCCTTTGGAAAGGGTATGCATTTTAAAAAATAGTTCAAAAGACAACATAAAAGGATAAGGATCGCATCGGTGATATTTTAATATGATGGCATTTCATTTTTTTTAAAGATTGTGAACACTTGTTAATCTTTATGACAGTGAAACCTATTGCCTTAATGTGAATTCACATGTCCGAAATGAAAATAAAGCAAGGGAGTCCAAATGACACGCACGGTGTCGCACTTACATGTGTTGCCATCAACAAAGGCTTCAGACTTTAATTGGATTGAGCATGTTGATTCTCGGTTTAGTCTAGGGCTCTGTTTCTTTGATCAGAGTCATGAGATTATTGATAGTTTGGCCTACCAAAGCCAGTTTGATAATCCTCTATATTCTAATTTGGTCATTTTGAACGTGAAATCAATCCTCTATTAAGGCAGCTGTAACAGACAGAGTTTGAGTTTTAGAAATCAGTTTTTTTCCTGTGCCATTTGCAAAGGAAGGAAGGAACTGGGTTTTACGTCGCTTTCAACAGCTTAGGCCATATTACGACGAGATAGAAACCCAGAATTGAAAAGAAATCCCCTACTCCTCACGAATAGTTTCAAGGGGTCTTTCACTTGCAGAAGGACCATAGACAGTCCTCCCCAACGCCGCACAGTTATATAGCAACCAGGTCAACCCGCTTTGGGATCTAGCGGAGACTCAAACCTGTGAACTCACGCCTGTGAGTCAGGCATCGTAACCACTAGGCCACGGCGGATCCCTGTGCCATTTGCAGATTGTTTGTATATTATGATGTGTCAAAGGTAGTCAGAGGATAACAAGGGTCATTTTCAGTTAGTTTAAATTCTAGAATATATATGGCATCTCAGAGGTCAAGTTTTATTGTTCACCCACCAGAGGGCAGCTATATTTTCGCTTGGTCAAAATGATGCCAGTTCTTTATCACAACTTCTTTAGGTTGAAAGTGTGGGATTGCCTTAAGTTGTGTGTATTTAGTTGATACTTATATTTGTAGGCTCTAGTTAAAGTTAAGAGTGTAAAGTTTAACCTCAGACACTTGTAATTCATGGATCGTTTATAGATTTGGGATGTTTTGAACTTTGTTGGACTTTGGAACTTCACCTTAATGTTTCCTATGTAACTGTTTATGTTATAGTTCTGTCAACTAGTTATCTTTTTGTGAACTTAGTAGTTACTTGTTTTGCACCATTTCATATATTCTATGGACAATGTTAAATCTTAAGCGCACTATGAGTAATCATTGTATCAGAACTGACATCAATTGAGATTATGTGTAGGACTTTGTGTAATGTATTGTACTGAATAAGTCAAGTTCCTTATCATAGATTGACGCATGTCTGTTACTGCATCAACGTGGTATTGTGATTACATAATCACGACACCATGTAATTGTGTTAACATACAAGTGTTTCATTCATCAATAAACGTACGTTCAAGATTTATGACATTGTATAGTTGGTCATTTAACTCGTCACGGTAGCTTATGGGTTAATTTTTATCCACTCGTTTTCCTCTACCCTGCTCTTATTTGACCTTTAAGCCGATACAACGTATGTATTACATGAAAGGCCTTATAATAAGGAATAAATTGAGCATCAAAAGTAACCTATTAGCAGTAGATAAATTGTGAATCGTAGAAACTGAAAAAAAAGAAACAATGTGATTTCAAACAGAGATTATATCCACAATTAGGGACCTAGGATCATCAGATATCACATAGATTACTGTATATGGCATTTGGTCTTTTACTCTGCTGATAGTTGGTCCAATAAGAGGACAAGCTTGTTTGCTTTAACATATGTAAAATTTAAAATGTTCAAGTACTTACAAATCAACCCCATAAGCTACCACAATTGACCCTGGTCTCCACCGATATGAGTCATATGGCACAGTGCCACCTGGTGGCAACCCTTTGAAATAAATTGTCGCACATCAGCCACCAAAAATGGCCCTACTTTAAGACTGATTGCCCGAGCCTCCAAGTCTGGAATACTTGGACAATCCTTTAAAGCACCAGGAAAAACTTGCCATAAAAAACATATCTGAACCATAGAAAAGAAAATTGATATTCGGACAGTAGACCTAAAAATGGCTCAGAAAATTAAACCTATGTATTGCAGATTTAACATTTCGTATAGTGGAATAAAAATTGTGATTGAAGACCACTTATATAAGGTTACCGACGATACATTCACTATAAAGGTTACCAATTCATCTTTCATATTCCAGAAATCAGCTCGGACTATGAGACTGTGAGAAATGAACTAATCCGGTAAATATGTTTGTGTTTGAAATGTAAAAAGGTTTTCAAGAAAAAGCATTTTTGTGGTTTCAATACATTTATTACATTTTTACATTGTCTTGATGTTCAATTTACATACATGGTGAAACGCACAAATAAATAGTCGATGTCATTTACCACCATACAAAGCTAACAACAGAAAAGAACCACTTTTACATTACTATACCTGTTATTAGACATTCCTTTGTACTACATGACATACTGACTATAGCAATAGTTAGGAAATGTACACATATACCATTATTGACTGCTTACGCTACAAAAGTATGTCATTACATGAAATAACAAGGTAAAGAATAAAGAAGCATAATACAGGAATAACATATATACAAAGATTCACAGACATCTAGTCTGCACTGCACGTCTACTTCTGAATATCTTAAATCAAAGAAAATGATACTGATTAGACGCCACTGCTTGAAAGCCCTGCACTAAAGATAACTTACTTCTGTACTGGCCGACCAGTTATCTGACATCGACCTATGGGCCGGTCGCGCAGGCATGCTCGGCTGTGCAGTCAAAATAATTAGGCGTACATATTCATAATACCTTAAGCTGCATAGTAAAGCATCTGTAACCGTGCCGTCACGGTTGCGTCATATCTATACCAAGGTGCGCCAGTGGCAAGCGGGCATTTAGTCGTGTAAAATACCCAGTATGCCCGCACATTTAGTACAGTAGTTTAATGTCCTTTCTGTAGGTACTCATAAGTGTCAAAGGATGGCATTATTTTGAAATTAAGAAATGCTTTTAATAGATATCACAGCAACATTCGAAACCGAACTTAATTTTTTTGCAACTAGGTGTGTAATTGTCTTTGGTATTCATCCTAACACACACATGGTATCCCCACGGGAAAGATTGTTTCCCTCTTACCATACATTCTGTTCACCCAAGTACTATAATCCACATAATAAGTTAAATAATCATCAAGACGTTTAACTTTGTCATATTCAACTTTGATGCTACCATATTATATTTGATATAGTAATTAAGTGGCCATCAAGATCCTCATCTTGCTTGACAGATTCGACTCTAAATCCACCATGTTTAACACGATAGATTACGTGTTCTCTGGGTTTCCTTGACACCCTATTCTACAGTGACGACATTTAATTCCTGCACTAAATGAGAGTGCATAATACACGACCGCATGCCTAATGACTATCCAGTTTCCTGGCCACGGAACCACGGATAACCTCACAACTAAGCGTAGCCTTTATTCGCAAGCTAGTCGGATCATTCATGTGGTTGGCTTATTTTTCTGACATGTTATCCATGTGTGTTTGTACATCCAGGCACTGGCAGACGTCCGCTCGACATGTGCAGGGATTAACTGGCGGTACTGTACTCATAACAGGTAGATCGTTCATTCATTACCATATAAGAGGTGTCTACCTTCTGCCATTGCATTATTGGAGAGCATCTTTGCTCCAGGAGTGTAAAAGAACTTCATACAAATATAAAATTTCACGTCTTGGCATTTCCCCATTAGATAAATTAAGCAGTTGATGGTGCTGTGCTAAGCATTTATTCGAGTAAAATCAGCAAAGACTTTTAAAAAGTCATTCGAAAGACCTTTAGACGAACGCTGAATAAAAAAGAGCTAACTTTCAGCGAAAGAGATGGAGACACTAAACAGAGAAGACATCGCCTTTTTATTTACAAAAAAGTCCCAATGGTTCTTTCAACTGCAAAGCCAATACAGACTACTTATATAAAGCCAGACTATTTATATAGCAACTCCACCAACCAACAACGGAAGATAGACCTACTAATATGGTTGCCGCGTTCGAATGTTTAATGAAGGCACACATCATACTACACATGTTGTATAAACGGTTATTTTTCACATCTTAGCGAAGTCTAAATCTAAACTGCTATGACATTTTATCGGCCAAATTGAATATAGGAACATGAAAGACAGACTGCCTCTTTACTAATTGATAAATAAGTACAACATGAGATAATTGATAAAATTGCTTTACTGAATGCTTTTTCGGGCCTTGTATACAAAAAATCAATTTAGACAATATATACAGTAAAGTTCAGTAGACACAAAGTTGAGTGTGTCGGCGAAGTTCATTACATAATTTCAAATATGTTAATAGTTATCTACATACTGTCCGTGTATAGAAGAGGCGTTCATCAGGACTGTTAGACAGCAAACCTGTATATTCACCTTAAGTGTATTACGTTAAAACCCATTTACGTATAAACCTACATATTCTGAGAAAACGAATATTCAACCTATAGCGGCTTTGAAAATATGGAGGTTACAATTTGTTAATACACATACTTAATGGGTCTCACTGTCTCCGAAAATTGTGTTAAACCTTTGAAATTGTTTAAATATGTATACAAGATGTTGGTGGCAATGGATATGCCCAGTGGAATGTATACATACATTAGCAAATCCCCGCAAAACAAAGATTAACTTCCAGATCTTTCTTACGCCCATAATACTACCGCCATACTCTATAATGTTGAGACCTTTGAAGATAGATGGCGCCACCAACCTTCGGAACCCTATCTTGGAATTATCGTTTATCCCCATTTTTACCATGTTGAGGCTAAATCGTCATTTAGCAGATAGTGATGTGACATGACGTGTTAAGCCTGTGGCTAAGAATAAACAGCTAAAGTGTACCAGTCCATGTGTTTTCATATAATGTACGTTTTAGGACCATGGAATTTCGTTTATCCTCATTTTTGCCATGTTGAGGCTAAATCGTCACTTAGCTGATAGTAATGACTGATGAGACAAAAGTCCCCAGTAATGAAACCACAACTAATCCCAAGCTATGGAGTTTGTGGCATTCTCCTCACATGCCTCTGATACCAGCAAAATGTATCAACTGTGTTTGAAGCATTCATGTCCACATGTTTTAGCATACCATAGAACAGTTTGATTAATGTATTAAGATCTACATGTATAATGTCATTTAATAAATAATAAAACATACCGAATCGTTGTTCATGTATTTATGTTAAAACAACAAACTCGGGAAACGGACATATTGATAGGTATCGAAAGTTTTCATTATACTTTAGTATAGTAACACTTTGAAATTTTGAAACTATGTACACGCATTTCTAATGCATTTCTAAAGGACTCTAGGTATCTCATCCTTGCCCATCCTGTAGTTGAGGAAAGGTATCAGGGTTTTGACTCTACAAGATGTTTCATCTCTCCTTCCTTTTCTGAAAAAAAAAGAAAATTCATAAACGGTTGTTATCTTGGTTTTTGAGCAAACAGGTGAAGTGCTCATTGTTACACCTTGGCCACGGCTATGTTTTAGGTACATTGTACAAAACCTTTCCTCTTATTTATCATATAAAGCAAGGGTGTGCCACATACACACACAGATATATATATGTATATATATATATATATATATATATATATATATATATATATGTATATATATATATATATATGTATATATATATATATGTATATATATATATATATATGTATATATATATATATGTATATATATATATATATATATATGTATATATATATATATATATATATATATATATATATATATATATATATATATATATATATATATGTATATATATATATATATATATATATATATATATATATATATATATATATATATATATATATATATATATACACATATATATATATATATATATATATATATATATATATATATATATATATATATATATATATATATATATATATATATATATATACATGTATAAATATATATATATATACACACCTATATATATATATATATATATATATATATATATATATATATATATATATATATATATATATATATTTATATATATATAAATATATATATATATATATATATATATATATATATATATATATATATATATATATATATATATATATATATATATATATATATACTGAAAGTATATATGTGTGCTGAACTGTTTCCAAAGAGTGAATATAGTGCATACGTTTAATTCCTGCAACAGTCCACTGGGCGTAAACTAGAGCTTCTACTTTTAATCCGACAGGTCGAGTATTAACCGTATAAATATTTGGATTAAAAAGGTCTTCTGAATCTCGCATGACATTTACAATTCCAAGATCCTTACCGTCTTTTACTTTACGTTTACTGCATAGCCTAGATCCAAGCAGGAAAGCTCCCTAAAAAGAAGAGTAGAACAATAAGTAAAAGAAACCGTAACAAGTTAATCATAATCGAATGACATGCAAATCTCAAACACGAAGTTTATGTTTTAAGCACCATCACCTGCGCTGCTGTGATTCTCGATGCTGATTGGTCATTAGGTATCACACATGCACTCGAGCACTCTACGTAGATTTCATATCAAACGTCTGAGTTAGATCTTAGATGACCAAACACATTTTTTTTTCATCCAAGGTTTGATATCACAAGTTAATCAGCATGGTGATGCATTTTTTACTGACCCACAAAGCAGAAAATCGTTACACCCTGTTGTTAGAAAGTATATACTAGTATATATATATATATATATATATATATATATATATATATATATATATATATATATATATATGTATGTGTATATATATATATATATATATATATATATATATATATATATATATATATATATATATATATATATGTATGTGTATATATATATATATATATATATATATATATATATATATATATATATATATGTATATATATATATATATATATATATATATATATATATATATATATATATATATATATATATATATATATATATATATATATATATATATATATATATAATCTTACAAATATACATACATACATACATGCATACAATTTTTTTATTTTCTGAAACTTTTTTATTCAACGGCATGGAAAGACAGGTATGATACACAACATAAGTTTGTAAAGAGGCAGTTATGCATACAATGTATTGTCACAAGTTGTAATACAAACTATATATTAATAACAAGATGTTGCTTTACTATGATAAATGGACAGTATGCCAGTACCTAGGTATATTGATAAATTTGCATACATGCATACATGCACAGAATCACATACTTTGGTTTTCACAATATAGCAACAATAGCAGTCCAGGAATCAAAGGTATGACTGCCAATTTGCATTTACGTTTTGGAAAGATGAGGAAGGATAGATATCAGTATACATACCGCTACTAGGTTCATAGCAGATAGAACCACGCACATCCAGGGAAAGCCGACTGAATCCATAAGGCTTCCTCCAATAAGAGGACCAATCGTTGATCTGCGGCAGAACGAAAAGGTTGTAGCAGTATGAGGAAACTGATGGACACATTGTACAGTAACATTTCAATCACTTTTTTCTCAGTTTACTCTACCTATAAGTAACACGTCTGTTACTTTCCTGTGATAATTTTATAAAAAGGGAATTCGATAAAACAACCTTTTTGTGCAATGAGGAAATGTTGTTTAACGTACAATATGTCTTACGCTATACAAACGGCTGGAAACATACATTGTTTATTATATGCTTATCTTTACAGTGCCGGTGTTTAATTCCTGCACTAAATCCCCTGGTAGACCGGGCATGATACTTGACTGCACGCCCAATTGCAGCCCAGTTTTCTTGGTATGTATGCTGCCTCAGGCCTCTATCACAGCTAAACGTAGCTTTGATACGCAGCTATGTGGGTTGTTGATATGTCTGGCTTACTTTTCCTATGTGTTATCCTTGGACGTTTCTACAACCAGTGGCTGACAGACGTCCGGCCAATTGGTGTAGAAATTAAATATCTTCTCTGTACATATCGATGATAGCATGGATAACATTAAGAGTTCAACTAAGTGCAAAATGCATGTCATTCACGGATGTTTGAGAGATTTTATAATTCTAAGCAGATATATATTGGCCTGCATAAAATGTCCAAATTCAGCCTTTTGGGACGAAGATGACAAATGCCTTCGTAATATTGCAGTGAAAATGTTAAAATGGCAGACAACGAAAATATTTTCGGGGTGCATGATGACATACCAAATAAAACTATTTTTACAAATATGTTAGTCATATATACACAACTACTAAATTACAAAGGGAAATAGTGAGAATGTGTTTTATATACTTGATGTAAAATGAGGCAGTTAATTATAATGCTGAATTAACTAGAAACAGAAAAACAACTAAACGGTAGATGGGGGATGTGGAGGATCCCTCACAGATGAGTTGATCTAGTTGAAACAGTAGCTACAAAAATACTTGCTCTGCTCTTGAAAAGAGTCAGTATTTTGATTTAATAACGATGTGTAACAGTATGTGTGTGCTTCGGAACAAGTATATTTATTTGTTATAAGAAACTGTAAGTACACAAAATAAAAACTCGATTTGTGTGAAGTTTGAAATTTAGAAGAAAATGCGTCTTGTCAGATAACTCACCCTGCAGTAAAGCTCGCTCCATACAAACCGGTAACAAGAGCATATGTATTCACGTCGTCGCTGTAACCATTTGCGCTGAAACGACAATCATGATGTCCATTAGGTATAGGTGATGATGCTGCAGCCACTGATACTACACTATTGCATTGTATTGTATGTTTATTGCCTGAACGACAAAGTACAAAATCATATCAAATACAAATAGTTTGTCATAATAGTAATTACAAACATGTGATAACGGGAGAAACATCCGTTAAACATAATACGAAATAAGATTAGGAAAATGTTACAGTAACTACTGCTAGTCCTGCTTCGTTGGCTGCTGCTACAAGACCCCAGCAATGAAAACCACTACTACTGCTACTTCTGCTACTGTTACTGCTACTACTGCTACTGCTGCTGCTGCTGCTGCTGCTGCTACTGCTACTGCTACTACTACTACTACTACTACTACTACTACTACTACTACTACTACTACTACTACTACTACTACTACTTACATCGCTGTATCCACAAGGCCTTTGAATCCCAGTGTTGTCGTAGCGGTTGCTGCGCCGATTATAGCTTCTGCTATAATTCTTGGCCAAAGTTTATTTCTATAAAATAAACAATAACAAATATTCAACCAAAATGGACGAAAAAATTCAAATATAAATTTGTTTAGATACCAGATGATATAATTAAGCCAAGTAAGAAGTGGTTAAATGAAATATGAAATTCTGAATACCTGGTATATACACACTGTTGAAACGTTCGTTGATTATAGGTTGAATCATCATACACGTTCATAAGATAATCTAAGAAAGGAAAAATTCGACAACAATAAGAGTCACTGATTGGAGAATATGTAATATTCCTAGATAATGCAGTTAAATCAGCTTTGCATCCGTGCGTTCAAATTATACATAAATGCATTGTAATGGCGTATTATTTTTGAAATTGAAATTGCGTCTTTTCTGGGGTCATTCTTCCGGTAAAGATGCAGGTAGTTACTTGTAGGTTTTGGAGGAAATCCAAGTACCCGGCGAACCACTGCCTAGCTTAAAGTCACTTGTAATGTTCGCACATGCCTTGCATGGGATGTGAAACAAGGCAGTAGTGAATGAGCGAGCTGTCATTGTCAATGCGCCTTAGACCTGACTGGTCTCGGCCACCAGAGCAGGCACGTGGTCGGATGACTTACCTTGGAAAAGCAAAGCTGAGGAATGGTGCGGGTCCCAGTATCGTGTAGCCCAGTACTGCACAGAAGGATCCAGTGATGATCATCTCAAATACTCCACCCTAAAAATGTAGTTGTTATTTGTGAATGGGAAACGAAACAATTAGCTGTATATCTACTATTAATTTTAGCATATAACTCTATACTTAGTATATATATATATATATATATATATATATATATATATATATATATATATATATATATATATATATATATATATATATATATATATATATATTTATATATATACAACAAAATCACTAACGTAGGTGAAAAGTCAGAGTTAGTTTTACAAACTTATCATCTTTCAGGATTATCCGCTTTGAACTAAGTTTCTATCTTGCGCGCCCATATATGTAGCACCAACACATGGTATCACATATGCGAGCATATACACACAGTCACAAAGTAAAATTTCGAGAATTATTTGACTTTAAGTAGTACTTGTCCGGTTCAATAAAAGAGTCCCTAATCAAATATTCGGACTTTTTCTCCATTTGATTAGTTATGTTCAAAATAATTGTCCATGTTTGCATTTCAGATAAAAATAAATAGTAATGGATTAATGAAAGAGCATTCTACGAACCTTTTTGTCTGCAACCCAGCCTATAATCGGGCTGACGACGGCATACATAAGGGAACTCAACAGCAATATAGCGCCAACCGCCAATGGAGTAACGCGAAGCTGGAAAATGGATATAAGACATATGATTAAATGGGGAATTACAGAATAAGAAATTCTTAAGATTTGCCATATGGTCCCATTTCAAGCCACCAGTTGTGGAACTAAACAATCGGTAACATAGCTCTTTAACTAAGAAATGGTTGAATTTTTTGTTGAAGTTCGTTCTGGTTGAGAGCGCTGAAGAGGTTAATTGGCTCTTCTTATCTTTCTTTGCAAGAAAATCCACATTTTACAAATCCCTTGATCTCCGTCTGTATCTGCAGAGTTCCATTAAAAGCAAGAAGACGCTGGTGTTTATTACAAACTAGATCTAGAAGCTAAGAAGATTCACCGATATGTACAGTACAGACATTTAATTCCCGCACCAGTCGATCGGACGTCTGCAAGTGCCTGGTTGTACGAAAACCCATGGATAGCATGTCAAAAATAAGCCAAGCAGTTTCATCAATGACACACGTAGCTTGCTAATCAAAGCTACATTCAGTTGTGAAGCCATCCATGCATCCATTCCCAGGAAAGTGGATGACCAGCGGGGTTGCATTTGCTGTTTGGTGCATTCTGTGCCTATGCACCACGCCTTTGGAATGAGCTCCCTGACAACACTAAGGCTGCTGATAGTGTGCAGAACTTCAAGAAACAGCTGAAAACATTGCTATTTCGAAAGGAGTTTATTTGACTTAATGGACCATGACAACTGTCCACTGACTTTCTCTAAAGCGCTTTTGAACATTACAGGTGGAAAGGGCGCTATATCAAATACCAATTATTATTATTATTATTATTATTATTATTATTATTATTATTATTATTATTATTATTATTATTATTATTATTATTATTATTATTATTATTATTATTACATGTATTATCATTATTATTATTATTATTATTATTGTGCCCGAGCTGCCCACGTATTCAGTGCAGGAATTTAATGTTAGCACTGTACATTTAGGTGTTATAGGGTAAAATGACACACCCAATACTCTCAAAGTGTATCAAAATATCTGAATGTAATGCGTCATGGCAAAATGCTTCTTACTTACCCCAATAGCCTGTAACTCTACTGCAAATCCAATTTCCATGGAATCAAGAGCAACCGAACTTGAGAAGATGACAAGTATCATTGACAGCACAACAGGGAGCTTTAGGAGTCCCAGAAAAGAGCCCTTTTCCTCATCTGGTACTGCAAACAAAACAATAATACACATTCAACTATTATATATATATATATATATATATATATATATATATATATATATATATATATATATATATATATATATATATATATATATATATATATATATATATATATATATATATATATATATATATATATATATATATATATATATATATATATATATATATATATATATAAATATGTGTGTGTGTGTGTATATATATATATATATATATATATATGTGTATGTATGTACTAGTATATATATATATATATATATATATATATATATATATATATATATATATATATATATATATATATATATATATATATATATATTTATATATATATATATATATATATATATATATATATATATATATATATATATATATATATATATATATACATATATATAAAGCGCCCTAAGACTTTATCAAAACACACTGGCGGCATGTTATTATATTTGTTAAAACGTAATGTACAATCACGTACTAGACTATCCTAGAATATCAAAATCTATACTATTGTTTATTTAGAAAATGTGTGTGGTTTTCAGACAATTAGGTTACAGTGTATTAGCACCTTAGGTAACGATAGGAGCTTGACCTAGGTCAGACAAACATACAGACAGGCCCTCAGCTCAGAATCTTTAAGAGAAATCTTAGAATACCTTTATCTTTGAAAATACCTACCTGGTGGGTTTTTAAACAGGAAAGCACCGATAATTGCTAGCACAAGTAGAATTCCACCGAGCACAAAGTATGGAGCGCCAAAACCACCTGCCTAGAACAAAGAATAAAACATGATTTTGTTACGTTAGTGTTACGAATCGCAATTCATTCGTCCATAAAAATAAAGCCTACTGCATTTCTAAACCCAACCTGACAGTACTAGTTATTCTAAACCAGGCTTGTCAAGGTCTTTTGGTTTTAATTGTGAAATCTTAAGTTACCTTATTTCTTTACAGAGTATGATCATATTAATAATATTTTACACGACATCTGTGTAGCACATATTTCACTATGGATCAGAAAGGGACAAAGTGCGGAAATGGCCCTGTATATTTGGAGTGTAGGGGCACAACTATGAAAGTTGGCCTCTATACAGCAGGCATAGATGGAACACATTTGGAAAATTCAAATAACCCTGATATGACCTTCACTGAACTTGAAATGACATTGAACTCCTTATTTCCATCATATCTAAAATCTGGTCCAAGTTAGTGCAACCTAATAACATGCTAATGAAAACTATTTCCCATGTAATCTTGGTTATCGTGCTCTAGGATATATCTTCTCGAAAATCTGCCCAGATAAAGCGAAATTTGACTTTTTTGTGAAGGATGACATGGACATTTATCTTTTCTTTTCTGATGAAAATACTAGCACCCATAGGATGGCGCTGGCAACGGCCATCTTGAAATTCGAAAATAGGACATATCTATGGAACAAAAGGCATATTACTTGTTTAGGGTAAAATATTTCCTATGCCATGTATATATATATATATATATATATATATATATATATATATATATATATATATATATATATATATATATATATATATATATATATATATATATATATATATATATATATATATATATATATATATATAGTGTGTGTGTGTGTGTATGTGTAAGAAGATTGTATAACCATTACCTGATAGAGACCAGCGCCTATCATTGGTCCGACCATTACACCAAGTCCTGTGACCCCCTCGAGTGTCGCCTATGATAAAAATATATACATGAACTTAAAAATGTGTACATGCATTTCTTTAATATAATTTCCATTTGTATCCAAAACAAATTACCCAATTATATTTTCATTGAACAAACACTTCATGGAATTTGTATAATTAGTTTCATATTCCTTTAATCCGAAGAACCTTCTATAATTAGTTTCAATTTCCTTTAATCCGAAAAGTATATATTCAAACATTGCTGTATTTTGCTTGAAAAGGGAATTTAGGGTCCGTTTTCGTTTCGTTTTCTTACCTTCTTTAAGTCGTTTTAATCAACGCACTAAACAGATATGTTGCTTTATTTTTATTGTACCCTGCTATGAAAAGATACAACATTTATGACATTCTGTCATAGGTACAGGCATAAAAGCATATCACATCTGTTTGATATGCAATCATGAACATGTTCATCCACTAGTATATAAAGGCAACAACTTAAATGCTTGTACATATTTGATGGTTTCAATGTATATCGTATTAATGTTTTTAAAGCAATGATATTCTGTTTCCCAGCAGACTGTCAAATAAGTTACTTAACGCTTTCATATGATAATTATAGTAAATCTCCATGATGAAAATAATATAAATTCAGGGTAGGATATTTATCTGACCCAAACAACAATTCCCCTACAAAATTAGGAAAAGTGTCTCATTCATTAAATTGCAAGAATGTCAGAAGTCCAGTCGATTTTTCTTCAATAGGTAAATCTAAGCTTGAGTTGCTAAACTGTATGCTTACCATAACAAATCCTATATTCTCCCTGAACATATCCGCTACGAGTGTGGTTCCAGCGATATCAGCTGCAGCCATCCCCATGCCCTCCACGAGATCCACGAGAAAAACCATCACAATAAACAGGTTTCCGTTTGGAACCTTGTCAAGAAATCTGAGAGAAAAAGTAACAGAAATTCAGGTTTTGAACTCCTTTCTTGGAGTTAAAAAAGTAACTCATTGTTTTGATCATAAGTGTGATATTTCGACATCTCCTAACCCGTTCAATATCCAGCTGGTCTCTCGACGGGACCTACATATTTTTGTAATTCCTATAGCATTTCAGCTTCATCCTGGAAATATTGACGCTTTCGTATTCTTTGAAATAAGGGAAATATCGAAAGCACCACTTTGACTGTTTTTCTTATCGCTGTGTAAATCTAATGCATGCCTGCAGCCCCAGTGTTGGGGATACAACTCCCAGGCCACTTACCACGCCCTGTCAAAACAGAGGGATGCCACGATAGCCGAGTGATCTAGCTAGTTGTTTCTGATTCTAAATGACTTTTCATCACACGGCCAAAAGAGTCAAATTTTGATACAACTCGAGGGATAAGATGGAGGTATCAGAGACATGGGATTAATCGGCGATTTGTGATCAGAAAGGTGTCGCCAATAAATTGTGCAATCTCACAAAACATGGGTATATGGGTACTTTGTCTGATTTTCACAACCTTTTAATATATATATTTTTCATATAGAAAAATGCAAAATGCACACATGTGCAACATGATTTCTTATTCCATAATCATGTATACGGCATTGAATCCATTTTTGAAGTCACTATTTTGATATAAACCTTAATATGATGTAATGGTTAGGCAAGTACTGCGGTTTCCTCCGCCAGAGGCGGCTAGTCACGACTATTCCGCAATATAGCAGAAAAAGTGACGAAAAGCCAAAATTCTAAATTCCAAGTTTATGTTTTGATACTTTGAAGTGACCATACCGTAAAAGTAAAAGATTGAAAGCATATACATATGTTTCTAACTTACCCAAAGAGAATTGTGGCGGTGCCAGTTACGACCAATCCTGCGACGAACATAAACTTTGGACCTGCCTTCGTCAGCTGCAACATACAAAGAAGGGATTGGCACCTTCACATTTTCACGGTACGATACGATATTAATATTACCCTATCCAGTCAATACGTTTACGATATTGTAAAAGCTGTTGACAGCCTCCCAGTAACCTAGTAGAAAAGTATCTCATGTGACAAAGTTGCCAGACCTTAGTGGGAAATCTCATGTGAAACAGTTGCCAGAACTTCGTGGAAAGGTATCTCATGTGAGAAAATTGCCAGAACTTGGAAAAGCATTTCATGTGATAATTTAGTGGAACGGTTTCTCATATGATAAAGTTACCAGAATTTAGTAGGAAAGTATCTCATGTGAGAAAGTTGCCAGAACTTTGTGGAAAATTATCTCATGTGATAAAGTTGCCAGACCTTAGTGAATAGGTGTCTTTCAAATTTAAGTTTTGAGTTTAACGGATTTCATGAGTGCTTCTCTTTTTCTATTAACCATGCGTCAGGCCTAGAAATGTGTGAAGCAAATTGTTTTCGAGCATTGTTCTCTAGGTAACCTGAACCACAAAGGTGTTATCAATGGATATTGAGTGCTTAGCTAAAACGTTCGTGGTCTTTGACTTGGTGGAAGGCAGTCAACTGTGGTACAAGCCACATAAACACCTCAGAATCTTCCCTGAGGTCTAGCTTTTACATATTTGGTATAAAATCACATTTGATAAAAAAATATATTTAACATAAATGGAACGATAACACTTTGAGGTGTAATATTTGTCACATTGTTGCTTTGTTATCAAAATATTTGTATATATGTTAAGCGATATGTACACTCCGGATGTACGTTTATGAGACCAAATAATTGCGGTAAGGGCTTTATACAAAAGATATGACATCGAAGTTTGCAAAATATGGTAGCAAAGATTCAACTAGTTTCATTCGGCAGAATGGCTCAAGCACAAAATAAAACAGTCGTTTTAGCTTATTGAAATTAAACTCATTACTGTGTGGAGATAAAACAACGCCTACCCAAACAACCACACGTGGCAGTTCAGTCACAATTGCTCTGTTTGTATGAGTAAAAGTTTGTTAATGCACTTAACAGTCAAAAGATATGCAATAAAATACAGTATAATTGTATACATACATATTTGGAGTAAATTGGAATAACTGCTAAGTGGACGATAGAGGTAGCGGTGGAGGCTATACCGAAGTAAGACAAGGACGTTCCCTTCCCGACAACCTGTGAAAAAACAGAAACAATACAACATATAGCAAACATAACACACGCACTGTGAAATATGATATGTATAAATGTATAACAAAGTATTGGTCTGAAGAGGTTATATAACTAAAATGCACTAATACTACATTATATGTTTTTACTTTCATTTACTTCACCTAAGTATTATGTGATGAATATGTACTTACCACCAAAGGAAGAAAGGTGACGCCTGAGGCCATAAAGACGAAATTTATAAATTTGAATGTGCACATGAAGACCAAACTGATATATTGTATTTTAGTGTAACTGTGCGATTCTTCGTCTGAATCATCGGGCTGACCCTCTTTGTCGGGGTTCTTTTCGTGTTCGGGTTTGGCTGGGGTGAGGGAGAAGTTGGCGTTGTTTGGGGGTGGTCTATTGTTGTTATGCTGCAGCGCCGAGTCTGTGAGGAGGTACTCCTTGTCAGAGTTGACCACCTCCTCCCAGTGCCCGCGGACGCCGTAGTACG